>JANAVB010032782.1:0-16935 GCA_029216955.1 Iris pallida
ACTCTGTAAGAAAGTACTCATTTTGAATGACCATGATCCACGGCATAAGATTTCAATTAACATAGGGACTATTAACACTACAAGAAATTAATTTTTCCCAATATTTTATAAACGTTGGAAAAAGGTCTAAAAACATCGACATATGTTTTAACGACGTTTGATCAACGTTTCTCACAAACGTTGTCGTTGTCGTAGTTGGGAATTTACGACGTACACAATAAACGTTGGCAAAAGCAAAGCCAACGTTTGCAGCAACCTTTAATAAACGTCAAAAATTTGTGTCCATAGTTGACAATTTTTCAACATTTTAACAAAAACGTCGGAGAACTTAACTTTTTTCCCAACCTTTTTTCTAAAAGGTTGGAATTTGTGTTGATGGATGAAAATTTTCCAACATTTACCAAAAACGTTGGTAAAGGTAAAGCCTTTTAAAAAAAAATATTTTGAATATATTTGCCATGCACACTCAATTAACATTATAAATTCAACAAATGTAGTTAAATTGAACATTATAATTTAAATAGCATATGACAACAATTGATCTTTATAACAAAAATACATAAAGTAAATTTCTTTACAAACAATATATAAATTATATACTAGACTTCGGTTCTCCGAAAGATGATTCCACCAAACGAAATATGAAGATTTGATCAACAACAACTATCAACACCTACATGCAACAATAAAAACAAGTTTAATGACGCATTTTGAAGATATTGAAATTAAAATTATCATAAGGAAAATAATAAAATGAATTGATCACTATGATCTGTGCAAATGACATTTCTTTCCCTTCAAACAAGAAATCATCCATTTATAATGAAACTACATCATCTGAAATATGCACAAAAAAACTAGAATTTTTTTTCGCAGTATTCATCATAGGGTGCAATTGAGCTGAGCTAAGATTGACATACAAACTCAATTTTTTTTCCATTTTCACTTTCAGGTCCCTCTCAATTTCTATTGGAACTGCATCTTCTGAATTTTACATCACAACTGCAGCATTGTTGTGAGGAACTGTATTACAGAACTGGCAAGCCTCTTCCCACTAAATATAATGAATCTAATCGATTATAAATATGTTCGATATCGAAGATGGAGATGGAAAACAGTGACGAACAATGACATATTGACATCAGACCTGTTCGAGATGATACCGACAGAGCGCCAGCATCGATGACGAAACAACAAGGGCAACGATATCTCCAATATTGGGCCGTCGTTCCTGGCTAACGAGGATCTCATGGTAGACTTGCATCAGTTCGCATCCTCGCTCCCTGGCACTCAGATGGAACTGAACTTGCACATTTTGTACTGCCACTATAACAATATGCACGAACTCATGTAACGTGTATCAATGATATGAAAATATAAAAAGAAAATATCTTATATTCTGTAATTTTTATATACCATGAGTTGTCGGTTCCTCCGTGAAGCCGAAGCTGCAAACACTCAAATACCCATCAAGATCAGCCTGCACAAGAAAAGGAGTCAATGTAGTGAAATAGATAAGTCGAAGACTAAAAATATGAGAGGAAGCTCATGCTGAATTGCGATGTATAGATGGTAAGGGTATCTGAAGGGTACTGTGCGGCGTGATCGTACTGAAGATGACAATTCAAAAGAATATCCCAATATATTCTAACCATCACTGATGAGATTCAGATTTACATGATTCCTTGTGGTCATATCAATAAAAAGTAGCCAACTATTGTCCAGCAAAATCTATACAAAAAGTAGTGTGAATATATATGACATATTTATAAGAATTGAAGTTAAATTTAACTCATGTTACAAAGAAGTTAAGAAATTTGAAAGGATAATCGATGGAGAAAGAGGGAAAAGGCAATGATGGCCAGGAGCTATTCGTCATGACATACAGTAATACTTAGTCAATATTATTCCCACAACATAAGGTGAAAACATTTTCGACTTTGAGCTTTTAGGTTAAATCTTCCTAGAAGGTATATGCAATTCTTAATAACAAGTTTTGTCATCTTTTCTATCTCTCTGCACAATTCTAAACCCGGGGGAGGTCAATTGGTTATTTCTCAATTGCATAGCCTCAAACTGCAGAACAAATGAGATGCAATTCACACATGCCAACATAATTATGAGGTCTACAGTCGTCCCTCAATTGCACGAGCATAAACTGCACAAGTAATAAGGTAAAACTCATACCTGCCAACATCCTTTTAGGCTACTTAAAGAAGACCCACCATTCTACAGTTTCCTTAAGTAGGAACTTGAGACCAATAGGATTAAGGTTAGGTAGACACCAACTGTTCAAATTGGCCAATTCATCCACTTCCTTCTCGCCTTAGAGTTACAGCATATACCGTCTTTCTAAAGAGAAAAGGTAGGACGATAATACGATACCTAAATGCTAGCTACTAGATGGACATAAGAGCCATGGCTGACGGGAAATTTTACAAGTTTTTTTCTTATCGAAGTACTTCAACCATTGGAAAAGCTATATTGTACTTATAGCATACTCTAAGTGCCCATGAGTTCCGTTCTTCCAGTACTTATGGGAGTCGATCATTGCACCTGCAACAAAAGGAAGATGCTTGACACAATTTGAAGTAATAACCTCGTATTTCATGAATCCACCACAAAATCTTTGGAACAACTTGAGGTGCATGTTCCTTGAGATGATGTCGAGCCACTTTCCAGCAACATCGGTGTTTAAAACAACAAAATCTGCTTCGAGAGTACCATAACTGCCTCTTGGCCTTCCGTAGCAAAGACCTGTTAGGACAGGAAAAGAATGTTATGAGGGAAGAGAAGGCACATCTGAAAGAGCTATAAGTAATAAAAATAGTGACAATATTATCTGCACATCAGGAAACTACAACAAAATATCATGTTTTGCTCCATTGTAGCTAATCAGATAATGTGTCTATTGCAAATATATAGTGACATCCTCTTCCAAGAAATAATTTAAATAACCTAAAAGAGGCAAATGGAAGAAAACATAGCTTGGCAAGATGGTAAGAGCAGATGCTTGCATCCAAGAAGATGAGTATTGCGTTGTGTAAAACGTTGCTGCAAGTTTGGCGTTTGGGAATAACTCAGAGAGGTTAAAAGTCAAGAATTCCACAAACTTTTGGAAAATTCGGCAATCAAATAAAAAAGCAGATACATGTCATTTATATCAAAAGATTCAAAATAGGAAAAAAATTAAAAGACCTTTTGGAATTCATATGCATAAAAAAAACTCAAGTACTTCAAAATTCAAATATATGTCAAACTAACAGAGAACACTAGTAAAGAATAAATAACCAATTTCTTTTACAAAATTATACTCCTTTGCTGATGAGTCAGTGGCCATTATTCACAACATACCAGCCAATATCCCGACAACAATTTCCTCTAAAAAATCAAAGAAATGACCAATATTATTTTTACGAAATTATACTCCTTTGAGGATGAGTTAGTGGCCATTATTCACAACATAGCAGCCAATATCCTGTTAAACAATATCCTCTAAAGATCGAAGAAATGCATTTTACCTTTTCCAATATATCAAAGGCCGAAATAGACATTTAAAGTAAGGTTGTAATTGTCCAATCTAATTGGGGGTATTTAACCAAATAGTCATGTTTAAAACTGTCGTGAATTACAGGTGAATAGCAAGAATCCATCAAAGTGTTCACAATAAATTTACTTTGCATGTTAATCATTGGCGGGGAACGAGCGACAGAAGTCTAGTGTTGTGGTAGTAGACCTATGGCTGGCTAGTAATCAGACCTAAGACTGAAGTGGTTGAAACATATGAAAGTGTGAGCATTCATTGAATAAAAGGTTCATCCTAAACAAGTATCCGTCTAATTTATATGCATAATACCAAAATTGAGTGTAAGAAACACAATGCTTATTGGAATATATAGTAGTTATACCTATTACGTAGAAAATGGACTTCTCATACAAAAAAACTCTTAAGGCCCTCATACGACTCAACTTTGTCAATATTGCAACTTTATTCATTAGCCTACCAAGTTTAAATAAGACATAGATCAAACATAGTTTCCTGCTCATCCAAGAGGTCAATATGCAAAAGAATTTTAAAATTATCGATGATCACATAACATTTGATCCTCTCTTGCTCATAATAGCTACATTGACTTCGAATTTGCACAATAATATTGATGTAAAGTTGACATCCGGTCATAAAACCTTCGACAATTATTTATCGAGTTCTAATGCTCCATCGCCAACTTCAATGCATTAACCAATTAAGCGAATAGTTAACAAATTAGGATATAACAAGACGAGTTATTGAGCCGTTAATGTAATGCCTCTATGTATTAACCAGCTAAGATGATGCACCCAAATTATATTCAAAGGCATGACTATATGGATATGATGATCTGTGCCTGCATTAGCAAATTGTTGACACAAGTAAACATTTCTTCAACTGATAAGTTGTGCTAGCTGTTGCTAATTAAACTTACCATTAGACAATTTATATTTGATAGTCTTAGTCCTCTTCCAAGTTCTTCCATTTCTTCATCTAATAAGTTGAGATAAATCATGCATGTAAATGCGATATCATGTTTAGAATTTTGAAGGCTAGCCTAGAGGGGGAATTGTGTCGGAGTGAAGCATGCATGGTACCTTAGCCTCTGCAAGATAGAAGGTTGCAAGGCATGATAGTGCAAGGAACACAGCCAGCACAAATATTAACATCTGCAGCTCTTGGGTACCAACTTGAGACACAAATGATACATTCCCCTGTATTGCCAAATATGTTTGTATGTTTTAAAATAGAAGATATATAATTCATTGCAAAACGAGGAATTACTTTGAGAGCTCAATTAACAATGAACATAGGATAGTAGCTTAGATTAATTAATTCATTAATAGCATAGATTAAATGAGGGATATGAAGCTAAGATTTGTCAATTCTGTAAGTGATGGATACATCAAGAAATAATGGAGATCAGAGGATTCATTAATAAGGAAAAAAGGGTAATAAACATAATTAACTCATCTGTTTGTATATGGTTTAGAGCCTGGTTAAGTGCCTTCCTCTTTTTCTTCCCGAAGAACCTGAATGAGGGTCGATCGAGTAATCACACAATTGTCCAATCTTTTATAATTTTTTAAGGGTTTTTCCAGTGATAGATTTTAATAAGTATTGTTCCAACTAAGATTCCATAAAATATTGTAGGCCTTACGTATTTTTCTAAGTCAACCACTAAAATGCACATCTAGAGGTATCAAATTATTGACCTACCAAACATCAAAAACTGTCCAAATTCGATACTCATATACTACACCTTAATTGGTCACACCCTTCAAAGGTTCATTCAGCATTTGGTTACTTACTTTAACCAAATGGAGCCTTAATGTCAAAAGTAAATACCCTATCACCTTATATACAATTGGATCTTAGTGGTAAGAAACAAGTATAATAAAGAAGAATTGGGTCCATGAAGAAATGGTTGGGTATATCCCAATATATTAGTACTACGATGATTTATTAGCAAGTGGGCATAGCCTTACCTTGCCTATAATTTGCGAATACGTTAACAAACACCTTTCATGACAAATCAAGTTAAACATTTCGTTTTAATCTCCATCATGAATACCTGGCTTCCAATATCCAACTCCAAATGTCATAACCATGAAAAAAAAAATCCAGTTGAACAATATGCAAACGAATTAGGCAATACATGGAAATTGCACCATATTCCTAGGCATTGTTCTAAAAGGCGGACTAGATGCTAGGCGCTTGGTGCCCATCCGATGGCTTCCTAGGAGCCTGCCTAGTCTCCCTCAACGTCCGACTATGCACGTTTTAAGGTTTTATTGACTTTTTTTTTGCAACTTTAAACAGGTTTTTTTTTGAATTTTTTTAATTATTTTGGATCGTATAGATCTAGGCGTCCACCTAGGCGGACTAGGCGCTAAGCGGTGGGTGCCCGTCCGACTAGCGCCTATAACTTTTCACAGCCTTGTCGCTAAGCATGGCATGTGAAAAAAATAGGATGGTCGTACAAAAAGGCTTAATCTCAAAATTTTTTTAAGGACGCGCTTGTAAAATAAAGGTATCAAGCACATGAAAGAGGGATGCATACATGCAGCAAATCAAATTATCCATTAAATCCATCATATCCTAACTATTGATACATAAATCATCTGTCCCTATTTTTTTCTCACAAGGTCTTGCATTCATCCATGGTTTCATTACTTTTATATCAAAAGGCCAACATGAATAGGCAAACTGGGCCATGTAACACCACAAAAAAATTGTGAAATATACACAACAATAAGGAAAATTGTATATAGTATGTTCCATTGTTATATCTATCTGTAACAAAGTATCTTATCAGAGCATGAAGTACTTCAAGATCAATTACAAATAATGGCAAAAGAGAAGAGTGCATTTGGAAGGCCTTAACCAACATCTTTTAATTGCTTCCCATCTTTTCTGATATACAAGTTACTGCCAATGGGAACTATTAAGTATAAACATATTATCTTTTATCCTCTTTTCTCACTACTGAGAACATCTGAACCTGTTTAAATTACATTTTCTAAATTGGTTTGAATAGTCAAGGTGTGCAGTAAGCATAAGAAAGTTTAGAATACAACAAAATTGATCAACGTTAAAATTTTGTTTCCTTTAGAGCCTCAGAAATTATAGTGATTATAAAGTAGATGCCAGTGTTACTAGGAAACAACAAAAGCTCTAACCAGGAGCTATGTCAAAGCATGACCGAGAACTTGACATTTGACAAGAGCACAATCTGTTTACAAGATATAAAAAAGAGATGAAGATGGAGGAGAGCATGTAACTAGTATGAGGACATAGATCTTGTTAGAACTATGGACCCCTAAATTTGTAGCTGACATCAGGCGGAAAAGTGTGATAACAACAAAAAAGAAAGGCTAGTTGTATTAGCTAGAAATACAAAGAATGTGTAGGAAGCTATCAAATACACCATTTTGGAAACCTTTGAATTAGCCAAACCTTAATGTGTTCCTTTCAACCAAATTTTGGAAACAACTATTTAGTCATTTGATTACCACTCCTACCAAGCTCAAGAGCATAAAAGATAGCAGCAGTGTGTAGGAAGAGAATACATACCAGAGTTAGGAGATGGGGGGCATGTTCTATAGAAAGAGCCTAGGTTGGTGTTGATTCAAGCGAACCAACATCCGATTCTGCCACGATGAATCTCTCGATCCGTCCGGGCCCTGATTTCTTTAGACAACAGCGGTTGGTTTGGGCGTCTCCAGTAGGACCGGTGACCGTGGAGTCGCTGATAGAGGAGTCGATCGCTCCTTCATCTCCTCAGGTGGTTGTGAAGAAACTTTCTAGGGTTTGGGTTTTGGGAAGGTTAGGATTTGGAATTTGGACGGAAGAGGAGAAGGGATTTGGGGAAAAAAAGAAGATGATGGATTAGGGATTCAGAAAGAGGAGGCCGGGAGGAATTTGAGGTGCTTTCGAGATGAGGATAAGGAGAGAGGGGAGAGGGGGGCAGAGGGAGAAGGTGGTATGTTTAAGTGGGATGGAATCTAAGGATATTATTGTGTTTGTGTAAAAGAGAAAAAGTACTAGGGTTGATAAGAAGAAGAAGAAGAGCAGCTACAGATCTGACGAGAGAATGAGGTTTAGAATTCTGTAGGGTGGGAATTAGAGACATCTAGGAGGGAAAGGGAAAATAATGATAAAACTTTTTTCCTTTCGATTTATTCCACGTTTTCGACAAAACATCAGTAAATTTCTCAACTTTATGACAAATGTTAAGAAAAAAATGTCGAGAAGTCAATATTTTTCAATGTTTAGTACTGAACGTCGGTATTAGCTTACCTAAGCCAACTTGAACATAAACGTTGAAAAACAAATGTCGGTAATCATTGACGTTTAGGGGCTGTTTGGTAACGGTGAAGTGGGGGGAGGAATCCCACTTCAGCCGGATTTTGAGCTTGGAAGAGTAGTTCCTGTGTTTGGTTAGAGGGGGGAAGGAGAGGGGAGCTTGGAATCCCACTTCCTGTCGGAGGAAAGGAAGGAGAGTTTTGGGCCACTCCACATCCGGAGTTGGCAGCCGGATGTGGGTGGGAATCCATTTTTTTTTCTTTTCCTTAAAAAAAACAAATTGTTGGGTTCATTTTGCTTTGGTTTTTTTTGTGGAATTTTTTTGGCAGCCGGATGTATTTTTTTTAATCAGCCGTATGTGGTTTTTTTGGATTTTTTTTGCAAAGGATACTATATCCATAATAATAATTACTAATTGGAAAATAACTTCTCAAGATGCATGGAAATTTGAGCTTAATATTGCTAAATTATTTAATTTTGTAATCTAGCAAAAACTAATTATTTAATTTTTATTAATTAAATTAATTTAAAGCTAATTATTTCACTCTGTTAACTCTGTTAATTTATTAAGATAATTATTTTATTTCTTAAAGCTAATTATTTCACTTTCCACTTTCCACTTTCCTATCTCAACCAAACACATTCCTCTGATTTTTTACTTTTCACTTCTCACTTCCTATCTCAACCAAACACATTTTTTCCCTATTGGGGGACAAGAAAATACATGGATTCCTATCCCACTTTCCTCTATGAAAGTCCAAATCCATATTTTCCAACACTTACGGTTTACCAAACAGGCCCTTAAGAGCAAACGTTGGTATTCGTTAACGTTTATTGTAGAACGTCGGTGTATCATGCCTAAGCCGACGTTCCCATAAACGTCGAGAGAAAAAAAACATCGGAAAAGCCTTATTTTCTTGTAGTGTAAGTTAAATAAAATAACTATTGCATGGAGAGAATAGATTCCCGAGTTCTTACATGGCAGTCATCTTGGGACAATTAGTGCCCCGACATGCTGGCTGGTTCCCACCGATACTGCAAACCTGCCACATAGACAGGGAGTGGTATCTGTTTATATTTTTCTGTATATTGATGACGAGCATCCCGCTAGGACACGTCTAGTTCATCATTGGCACAATTGATTATTGGGTAGACAAACCTTGCTTTTATATTGTAAGAACTGAGGAATCCGTTATTATATATTTCCCGGACAATTTGGAACTTACAGTTAGCAGGCCGTAGTAGTTGTATTGACGTTTAATTTGATTTATTTGTGTACTATACCTACTCTGTTAACTACTGAGATGAGCAGAATGTCAGGACATGACGGGTCAACTTCTGTCCTTGTTTGGTTGAAAAGTTGGCTTGAAGTATCGTGATGTTGTGTGAATCCCAGTAGCAAGCAGAGACATTATTTATCATGTTCTTAACCTTATCACTTTTTTTAATTCTTCATGTCGTGCTTCCTTTGTGGTACTTGCTATTTGAGGTCTAACCTATCTGGTTTTGCATGGCCAGATTTAGAGCCAGCTTCCGAGGACTCAGCTTACTTCCACCTCCAAGATGGTCAATACTAGAGGGATGATCGCAGGAGGACACGAGTGGGTTCCTTGCTTCCCTGCTCGTTTTGCTAGTTATTTTACTTTTTGCTGCTTGGCACCGACATATTAGTCGGACTGTCTTGCACTTACTTTTACATAATTGTAACTATGTCAGACTGCAGCTGATAACGATTGTGTATACCTTGTTATATCATCTGGCTATGTTTTGTAAAGTCAGATCTCAAGAACATTTTGACTTAGCGGTTGGGATGCCGTACTGCTCACTCTTACATGTTCTCTACTTACTGCTTTTCATTGAATGATTGGGACAATAGATTTTGAGTAACCCTAGTGAGACTTTCATGTAGTATGCACCCCCTCGTCTTTTAGACAGTATTGATCGTATTATATGGTATTCATCTACCCGTAATACGTAGCTAGCTGAGTCATTCCTCCGTTCTCCGGTATTCTGGTTCTGGGGCATGACAGTTACTGCTTCTTTCCTAAAGTGTTTGCTACTCTTTATTTTATTTTGCTACCAACCCCCTCTCGTGAAATGAAGGGACAAATGTTCAAAAGTTATATTTATTGTTATTATTATTATTATTAACACTTCAATTAATTATTTTTATTTATGATAGGAGCTATAGTGGTTTAATTACTGTTCATATTTATATTTATATTCTAGTTTTCTGTTTTGTGTTACTCTTTACAGTATTTTGTTGTTCTATGTATATTCAATTATTAGCCTTAGAAAATTAATAGATATTTTATTTTAGTATTAGTATTTAGTAATAGTATCAATATTAGTAATATTTTATTTATTATTTTCAAAAATTTGGTTAAACAAATATCATATTTGGTACTTATTTTCAAGGATGGGTTTTTGAAACCTTAAAAAAATTTCCTATACAAATATTCTATCTATTTCAAATCTAGCCTCAACCTAAAAATTATCCTTACAAAATTTAGTTTAAACATTAAATGCTCTTCTAGATTTTGTGTATTATCTAAACTATACATATTTAACAAAACTTATAGTTCTGTCCTAAAATCTTGTTTCTAGATTTCCAATATAATTTTGTCTACTTTGACAAACTTAAAATTTAGCCTGAATCAATTTCCCATATTTTCAAGTGCCTAATAAAATTATTTTTTACTAATAAAACTCTATCTTTCAAGTATTATAAATATATTTTCAAAAATCATATATATATCATTATTCTAACTTCCTTCAATTATTATCTTGTCCCTGCTAATAGTATTTCCTATCCTCTTTCAAAATTAGACTATCGACCCTAACTAATTCGACCGTCCTGGACCCGATGGAACAGTCCTGCCATCATCCGAAGCCGTCTGGCGTAGTTGTAACATCAAAGTCATGATAAGTGCTACCTTGATCACCGCAGCACACCAGACGTCACTACTAGGCAAGATACCTTGCCATTAGCTATTATTTTACTCTACCTCATATTCATGCATTTACTTATCATTTACTTTCTGTAAAAATAAATTGTGTTACATGGCATAATTAGATAGAATTTTTACTGTTTAGTTCTATTTTCTGCTATGTACTATTTTCTTATACATTGAACATAGATTTAAGGGACCATCCTTTGTGTGTTGCATTCATAGGCCTTGACACATTTGTACCACGGAGTTGCGAGTCGCATATAGAACTCGGACATGCTTGACTGGCTGGCCACCGGTACATATAAGCCGTGCGATAGGATTAACCGCTAATAGAGTTGCATACTTTGTGTGACTTAGCGGTTAATAGAGGTTATATGTGTTGTGGATACAACATAGTAGGCATTTGGGCGGAGAGGACATTTCCTTTTCGTATGGGCTACTATACACTTTACCTTTTGTAACCCGTGAGCTCCGTCGGAGACGCGGGTGAGATGACCCATGATTACTGACGGTCGCTGACGTTTTGCTGAATGTTATGCTCTTATTGATTGGGCCTCTGGTGCCCCAAGGGGGATGTCACGCCCCAGAACCAGAATACTGGAGAGCGGGGGAAATGACTCAGCCAGCTACGTATTACGGGTAGATGAATACCGTATAATACGATCAATGCTGTCTAACCAGACGATGGGGTGCATACTACATAAAAATCTTACTATGGTCACTTCACATCTATTGTCTCAATCATTCAAACAAGGAACAGAAATAGAGAACATGTAAGATAAAGCAGTAAGACGTCCCAAACGCTTTGTCAAAATGTTCTTGATATCTGGCTTTACAAAATATAGCCATATTGATGTAGCAAAAGTATACACAATTGTTATCAGCTACAGCCTGACTTAGTTACAATTATGTAAAAGTAGGTACATGACGATCCGACTAACATGTCAGTGCCAAACGACAAAGTATAAAGTAAATAACAATACGAGCGGTGAAGTAAAGAACCCACTCGAGTCCTCCTGCGATCATTCCTCTAGTATTGACCATCTTGGAGGTGGAAGTAAGCTGGATACTCAGGGACCGGCTCTAAATCTGGCCATGCAAAACCAGAGAGGTTAGACCTCTAATAGCAAGTACCACAAGGAAGCACGATATGAAGGATGGAACCAGTAAATAAAATAATATAATAATAGATCTCTGCTTGCCACTGGGATTCACATAACATCACGACACTTCGAACCGAACCTCCCAACCAAACAAGGACAGAAGTTGGCCCGTTATGTCCTGACATTCTGATCATCTCAGTTAGGTAACAGAGTAGATACAGTACACAAACAAATCAATTTAAACGGCCATTCAACTACTACGGCTTGCTACTGTGATTTCCAAGTTATCCTGGATATATGCAATAAAGGATTCCTCAGTTCTTACTATGTGCAAGCAAGGACTAGTTTACCCAGTCAATCAATTGTGCCAATCATGAATTAGACGAGTCCTAGCAGGACGCCCGTCATCAATATACAATACAATAATAATATAACCAGGATACCACTTCATGCCCGTGTGGCAGGTTTGCAGTATCTGTGGGGACCAGCCGGCCTGTCGGGCACTACTAGTCCCAAGAGGGCTGCCATGTAAGAACTCGGGAATCTGTTCTCTCCATGAAATCATTATTTTACTTAACTTAATAGCCTCTATGTTAAGCAAATCCCATGCCGTGGATCATGGTCATTCAAATGAGTACTTTCGTACGGGGTACAATATGCATTTCTACAACAATACCAGTGCGGTTAGGTTGTAGGTCTTACATAGCGTAATGCAACAATCAAAACTAACCACGGAATAATCATGCCTTGACCATAAAGTACACATGCTGCTTTCGTAATAGTTAGATAAATAAATAACTGAAGCCTGCATGTCTCTGTATGCCAATGTTTTGGGACCATCCAGTCGATTATAATAGTTCATAATATGAACGTGTCTCATTCATTCAATCCAATAAGACGACTAGCCAGCCTCTTAGTTCCAACTAGGAATATATGATCAATTATTAATCGAGATAACCAACTATCATATTATAATGTCAAGACAATAATTAATGTTAATAAAATCCAAGGCAATTAATCAAGGTCAATCAATGTCAATTTGGAACAAGGATCAGCCAAAAGGCTTTAGAATCAGAGTTCATGCGACCAGGAAATCATACGGCTAAGGAAGCTTAAATTCATGCGGCCGGGACAACATGCGCCTATGCGGCTAGGACCACACGCGCCTAAGCGGCCAGGGTTTGAAATAGCCCCATGCGGCTCAGCAATGCCCAAGCCATGCGACTGAAAAAGGTTACAGTCTCATGCGGCTACGGTTAACATGCGACCATGCAGCCAAAGGAAATTCCATGCGGCTGGGGGATAGCAAACCCCAAGCGACTCAAAATGACATGCGCCCCTGCGGCTCGAAATGACATGCATCCATGTGGCTAAACAGGGATAAGCCTATATGCAGCTAAGAAAAACTAATTTTATGCGGCTAGAATAAGTGCAATCCTATATACGGCTGAGAGGTCATGCAACTCCATGCGGCTATGGGACCGAATGCATATGCGGCTAGCTAAGAACTCATGCGGCAGATAAGCCTTATGCGGCTGACTAAGCCCATGCGGCTGGGACTGGAATCAGTCTCATGCGGCTCAAACGAATGAACTCATACGGCTGGATTGCCCATGCCCATGCGGCTAGAATGCCCATACGGCCAGGGGAGTTGCCGCATGAAGACTCATGCGGTCAAGCTTTGTCATGTGGCCAGAACTGTTCTTCTTCTCCGAATTTCTAAGGACAGAACCATGAAAACCATTGCTTCCAAGCTCTCTAATCCCTTCATTCTAAGCCCAAATCTGAACTTCCATAGGTCAAAATAGGGTAGAACGAAATTCTCTACAACATGGAACCATCAAAACTTAGAGATAACAAAGTTTACTAGATCAAAACCTAAGAAATCCGAAAATGCAACAAACTTAGATCTACAATAAATATGCCATGGAAATCGAAAATGCTAAGTACTAAAGAGACTTAGAATCAAATAAGGAAGATGATGGAACAATAAAAATGGGGATCCATCAAGAAGCAAGTTGGCACTTGCCTAGTTCTCCAAGGTTGGTGAAAGAGTTAAGAGGAAGAAGAAGAGTAATGGTGAAGTAATGAAGAGAGAGAAAGAGGATGGGCTTTAAATGGAAGGAGTGGTGGTAGGTGGGGGTTTGGTTCGGTTCATGATGAACCACATGAATAAGCCAATCTAAACCAATCCTAAAGCAAAGCTAAAGCAGGGTATAAGAGCAGGAAGTCAAATACAGAAATAAAATCGTAGGAAATTAATTAACATGAATTTAAAGGAACTTAAATACAGAGCAGTACATGATGAATATAAAATAAATACATCCTAATAGTATATGCATTAAAAATACGTATTCTGGGAACGAGAAGTGACATCTCTTCCCTCCTTAGAAAAATTCCGTCCTCGGAATTTCAAATCCGAGCAGGATAGAAATATCAAAGCTAACTAATCCAAGCATAAGCAATTGAGTAAGCAATCATTTCACAATGCCAATAGCAAGTAACATATCTCTGTTTAACTATTGACGACACCAAGCAATTCTACTCATAAGGTGACAAGTATGAGGAGTTAAGACAATCAAGGTATACAGGAAGAAATATACCTTATGAGTCAAACAGGTGTGGATACCGTGATCGGATATTATCCTCACGTTCCCACGTTGACTCTCCTAAAGAGTGATGACCCCAAGCAACCCGGACAAGGCTAATTGTTCGGTTCTTGAGTATCTTCTCTCTTCGGTCCAAAATGGACACAGGCTGCTCCTCGTAAGACAAGTTGGTACCAACAACCAGCTCAGAATGATCAAGGATATGGCTTGGATCCGATACATACCTTCGTAATAAAGATACATGGAACACATCATGCACCTCTCGTAACAAAGATGGAAGGGATAAACGATAAGCAACATCGCCTATCCGATCGAGGATAACAAACGGGCCCACGTATCTCGGACTTAACTTCCCACGAACGCCAAATCTAATGACCCCACGATTAGGTGAGATCCAAAGGAACACGTGGTCCCCAACAGAAAACTCTAGTGGCCTACGATACTGGTCCGCCCAATGACGATGCCGATCCTGCGCAACTCGAAGTCGCTCTCTAATTCCTTTAACCACTTCTACTGTCTGAACAATCATTTCTGGGCCTAGCATCTTCCTCTCCCCGATATCGTCCTATGCTAGTGGTGACCTACACTTCTTACCATATAGTGCTTCAAATGTCGCCATCTGGATACTAGCATGATAACTATTGTTGTATGAGAACTCGACTAAGTGCAGGTGGCTCTCCCAAGACCCTCCAAAATCCAAAGTGCATGCTCGTAATATATCTTCCAAAGTCTGGATTGTTCTTTCTGATTGCCCGTCCGTCTGTGGATGGTAAGCCGTGCTAAACCTTAACTTGGTACCCAGACTATGATGTAAACTCTTTCAGAAATGTGATATAAAATGAGTATCTCTGTCTGACACAATACTGACAGGGACTCCATGCTGCCTGACTATTTGTTACATATATAACTCCGCCAACTTCTCTGTAGATTGTCCTACTCTGAAAGGAAGAAAGTGTGCTACCTTCGTAAGCCGATCTACGATTACCCAAATAGCATCCTTACCACTTGGTGATCTTGGTAAACCGGTCACAAAGTCCATTGTGATATGCTCCCACTTCTATTCCGGGATAGGAAGCGGCTGTAATAATCTGGCTGGCCTCTGTTGTTCTGCCTTCACTTGTTGACATACCAAACAATGGAAAACAAACCTAGCTATCTCCCCCTTCATTCCATTCTACCAGAAGTGTTGCTTGATATCTTGGTACATCTTGGTCCCGCCAGGGTGTATAGAATACTGAGAACTGTGAGCTTCTGCCATAACCTCATGTCTGATATCTCCACTAGGAACACATAGGCGTGACCCAAACCTAAGTGTACCATCTTCATGAATTTGTATATCCTTTCTGAGTCATGACTCACATTCTGCCTAAGCTTCTGAATCCTTGGGTCTTGTGCCTGAGCTGCCTTGAACCTATCTACCAAGTCAGATCGAACTTGTAGACTTGTTAGAACTCCTATATCACTAGCAAGTATAACCTCAATGCCCATCTCCTAAAGGTCTTCTAAAATATGCCTCTGTATTGTCAACATAAATGCGCCGCCTCTTCTGCTGAGAGCGTCTGCTACCATATTAGCCTTGCCTGGGTGATACTGAAGCTCCACGTCGTAATCCTTGATCAACTCCAACCATCTTCTCTGCCTCATGTTCAGCTCCTTCTAAGTAAAAATGTACTTCAGACTTTTGTGGTCTGTGTACATGTCCACTCGATCACCATACAAGTAATGCCTCCATAGCTTCAAAGCAAATACTACTGCTGCCAATTCTAAGTCGTGAGTTGGGTAATTCTTTTCGTGGTCTCGAAGTTGCCTAGATGCGTACGCTATCACCTTCCCATGCTGCATAAAGACACATCCAAGTCCTTTACCTGACGCATCATAATACACAGTGAAACCTCCGGGTCCAACTGGCAATGTAAGAATGGGTGCTAAGATCAACTTCTGCTTCAGATTCTCAAATGATGCCTGGTATTCTGCCGACCAGATGAATGGCACATCCTTCCGTGTCAAACGGGTCATGGGTGCTGAAAGCCTTGTAAAGTCTGATACGAACCTTCTGTAATATCCTACCAATCCCAAGAAACTCCGTACATCAGCTACGGTCTTGGGTACTGGCCAACTCTCTACTGCTTCTACCTTCTTGGGATCCACTGCTACTCCAGCTCCTGATATGATGTGACCTAAAAATGAAATATGATTCGTCCAGAACTCACACTTGCTGAGCTTGGCATACAACTGATTCTCTCTCAGAACCTGTAAAACTTTCCTGAGGTGATCTTCATGCTCCTCTTTACTAGCAGAGTATACAAGAATGTCGTCAAGAAACACCACGACAAACTGATCTAAGTACGGCATAAAGATGCGGTTCATCAAATCCATGAATATTGCTGGAGCATTGGTCAAACCAAACGGCATTACCAGAATTTATAATGCCC
>JANAVB010032783.1:0-47072 GCA_029216955.1 Iris pallida
AAAAGTTCGAAATAAAACATTATAATCAAGTAATAATCTATATATAGTTTACACATGTATAATACTAAATAAGGAAAAAAATAAAAAAAATAAAAAATAAAAAATATCTCCAAAATCCTAGTAATGTAGACCTTGAAATCACACTTATGAAAGAATATTCCCACCATGGATCTCCGGGGTTCCATCTTTCTCTTTTGGAGTGTAGGAAGTACCTTGTCATAGTATGTATATACGTGATATATTTGGCATATGTTGTTTAGCGATATGCATTTTGATATATAGTAATACCATTTTGTATTTTTCAAAGATTTATGCTATCAATTTTTCTTTCTCAGGTTTCACCTATAACTATAGTCGGCCACCAAGCTTTAGTTGAGGAAGCGCAACACTAGGTCACCAAACGAGGATGTGTATGCAAGATCCCTTTTAGCAACGGTACAACAACAACAGTAACAAGAAGAACGGGAGCAAAAATTAGAAGAATGTATTTGTATTTGTATTGTATTTGTATTACAATTAATATATTTTATTGCAAATTTTATTTTCTTTTTAAAATGGACACATAATCAACAACATTTCAAAAATGTCGTACGATAACAACTTTTCTAAATTATAAACTTTACTTACAATACTTATAATCATTGTTGATATTATAATTATAACAAACAATATTATCACAACGTCCGAAAAACATGATTGAATAAAATATAGAACATTTTTCAAAAGTATTATAATTTTTTTACAATGTTTGTACACTGTTGTACAAAATCTATGTACAATGTTTATTGAACGTGGTAGATACTGTTTTTTACTACAGTTGTAGAATGTTGTTAATTATATACACAACTTGTAGTACATTTTAAAAGTATTTTTTACAATACTTGAAAAGTATTGTAGAAAATATTTTGTCTGGTTTATAAATTGTTGTGGGAAGAACTTCAACAATATTTTACAACGTTTAAACAATATTGTTTAAGATACCTTCCCTTTTACAAGCCTGGATATAACAACCTTCTATTAAACGTTGTAAAAGACATTTACAATGATTTTCAACGATGTAAAAGGGGTTTTTTTCTTGTAGTGTAGTATCGATCCCAATTTTTTTATAAGACATAGAGGTTCTGCCAGAGGAGTTTCCCTGATCCAGGGGTTTGAAGTTTATTAGAGTCATGTACATTTTATCTAGCTAGCTATGTCCTAATATTTTATTTCAGTAATTTTCTATTTTTCGGCATTGTACTTTATTTTTGTGGATATATTTACACTAGACTTGGACTTTTTTCAGACAGATCTTGTATTTGGATATTCATAGTTATTCTATTTCGGTCAAACGTTATTATATTATTTTTGTGTGTTGATGTTGCTATCTTGTGGATTAGATTATAGTGTTTTGTTGTTGTTCTGGAGATATTAGATTAACTGTAATTGTTGTATTGTAGTTGTAGGATTTCAGCGTACTACGATTAAGATAAGTCCATTAAATTGGAAATACTTATTCTAACCATACAGTTGGCATGCTCATGTCTTGGGTTCCTAAGTATTTTGCAACTGGGACATGACACCCATCCTTGCACCATAATCCTCCACACCTCCAGATATCACTAGTATAAATATCCAAATTTCTTAAATATACAGTGTAACCTCCCATGTATATTTGTGCTTATTTGTTAGCCGTCTTCTCTTTTCCAAGAATTTGAGTGTTGCTTTTAACAATGCATTATCTTCTTGGAAATTTCACGAGAGTGCATTTATTCATGCATGCGAAATCTAAGATTCTACACAGATAATACTCTTGTTGAATGCTTCATAACTATATATAAGTCTCAATCACTCGCTCCAAATGCACGTGTTATTCTTGATTTATTCTCCCATTAAAGAGAAAATGAAGAAGGGTGCAAGCATTTCCTTAGCCATCCTCCTCATGCTCGTCATTTTTACGTCAGGTAATTAATCAGTTACTTCTAGAACATTTCGTTGTATTTTGTTCGCTATACATAATTAGAATTACTGAAAGTGTGTATTATATATTACAAATACATAACCCACTAATTAGATAAATAAACTAGTTAACTAAAACGGACATGAACACTAAGTGTAGACTCAAATCTAACATGGTGTGTTTGTGTGTGTATATTAAAGCTTCAAGCTATACTATCTTAATTTACATTTCCGTATTGAAAACTTTCTTAAGAATTATTGGAGAAAAAATATAATTCTGTTAGTTTCTTTGTTAAAATTAAAATAGAAATTAGATGAAGATATTTGATTTGCTCTAAAATATCAATATTATAGTATTGGAATAAATCTAATGATAACGTCTAATAAACATATAATTGCTCCAATATTTACAATGTGTGCATGCTTGATGCAGAGATGAGCACGAAGGTTGAAGCAAATTGGTCTAAGTTAAAGGAATTTAGCGGCGAATGCACGGCAACAAATGTAAGAAATCATGTGAGGAAAATGACAAGGAAGGTAGTCGATGCAAGGGTGGAGAATGTTTTTGCTACACTCGTGGTCATTATGTTTGTGACTAATTATTAAAAATGGATCATGTCATTTTTATGATTTCATCAAATAAAAGAACAAGCCTTGAACCCAAAAAAAGTGTATAATGTGTTTTCCTCTCTAGTCTGGAATAAAATCATACATAATTTGTTATGTTTTGGATGGTCACGGGTAGATAAAAAGACTCAATTCTTTAGAATTATAAGGTTTAAAGATGCAAATAAACATAACAACTAGCAAGTTCGATTTGATTCCATAAAACTTGATTCGATTCCGTTAACCAACTGAGATTGAACATAAAATGAGCTAATTGCCTTAACGAACTGAGTTAAATATAGAAAGATTGGCTCATCAGCTCGTGACAAGCAACAAGTTCTCGTGGCACAATTAGTTGACTTGTATAAATCATCAAAGTTTTTGAACTTAGATTTAAATCTAGTAAAATGTTGTGTAATGCACAACATAATAATTTAATTCTAGGTATTGAGGGTAATAGTTTCTATAAAGAGATGATTAATTTACAATTTGTAGGTGATATAACTATTTTGTCTTCTAATTTCGTTTGAGTAGTTAGCTATGTTTTGTTACATTTTACAAAGGAATCACATAAAATGTTCATTAAGTTTTCTAAAACTTGTACAATTTGATTAAATGGCAACATTAGTAAGAATGCTCAAAGTAACATCTTCATTTAATTCTAATATAGGAGAATTTCTTTTGAAACATTTGGGTATTCCTGTAAAGTATGATAAACTAAGTGGACATGCCATTGACAACCTTTAGTGAATAAAGTTGAAAAAAAATTGACTCTTCGAGGGTGTTCTAAATCTACACGGGTTAGAATGATTTTAGTCAATACGATTCTGTCGGTTTGCCTTCTTATTATATTTTATTGTTTTACCTTGCTTGGGAAATGGACTTGGAAACTTATCAGAATTGAAAAGCCAAAACTGTTCCCCTAAACCAAGAAGCTGCGAGAGAATCGAAGAAAAGCACACAATACCAATAGCCAAAATCACACAAAAGCAAATTGTAGACACAAGACAATTTTGACGTAAAAAACCCTTGCCAAAAAAACTACAGAACGATCAGAGTCCAAAATAGAAAAGCCTCCACTATTGGAACAAAAAATACACTGACTCCTTACAAACTTATCACTGATCCAAACGGATGACCACAACTCCTTGAAGAATAAAATTGATTTACAAGCACACGAAGAACGAAGATGATGAGAAAGAATTTGCTGAAACGATCTCCTCTTTGATGTAGCCGTCAATCCCTTTTTTCTCTCTCCAATAGTTTTCAAGCACTCTTGTCTCGGTTTGTAATATTATTGAGATATGTTTTAGGGGTAGGTTACACCTAATACATATAACTAATTTGAACCATTGATGTATTCACACACACACACACATATATATATAACAAATGACCAATAGCCTAGTGGTTAAGACAAATGCATGCAGCCCAAGTGGTCGGAGTTCGAGTCCCAGTGGAGGCGAGTTCGTAACAATTACCCGTTGCTTCAAATATATATATATATATATATATATATATATATATATACACACACACACACACACACACACACACACACACAATCCGACTCTGAGATATTTGTTTGCATTACAGGGTCTCGGGCTTCTATATTAGGTTGTGAACCCACCATTCTAACAAATCTCTTTTCCAACTAGGTGGAGGAGCTCACAATACTGACGATCCACCTACAAAACTCAAAATTCCTCCTTGGTAGAACCTTTACGAGCATATCTGCTGCATTATCCTCTGTGTGAATCTTCTCAAGCATCACATCCTTCTTCTCGAGCGCATCTCGTATCCAACGATATCGAGCCTCAATATGTCAATATGTTTGGATCGACTATAAAATATCGGTTCTTTCCAAGGTGGATTGCAATCTAGCTACCACAAAGAAAAATGTAGTGCTCTTATTTTAGACTAAGTTCCTGCCCACAGCTTTTTTATTACAGCAACTCATTGCAAGCCTTTGTCGCTGCAATATACTTTGACTTTGTCGTAGTAGACAAGGCAACACACTTCTGCAACAGCAACGACCATGATACTGCTCCACCAGCAAACATCATCACATAACCAGAAGTCGATCGCCTTTTATCTACATCTCCAGCCATATCCGCATCAGTATATCCGACCAGCTTTGGCTCATTATCACCAAATGAAAGCCTCCAATCAGTAGTTCCCTGAAGGTATCGTAGAATCTACTTGACCGGACTCCAATTTACCCTTCCAGGATTAGAAAGATACCGACTAACCATGCCAACTATGTGAGTGATGTCTAGCCTTGTACACACCATGGTATACATAAGACTCCCTACTACTAAAGTATATGGAACCCGCTCTATATCTTCCTTCGTCCATAGTAAACTTAAAGTGAGCCGTAAGGGGTTTGCTCACTTTCTTCGACTCGTCCATCCCGAAACACAGAAATACCCGATAAATATACTTCTTTTGGGACAAATAAAACAACTTGTAATGTCTCTTCCTCTCTATCTCTTTCTCTTGGCAGATCTCCATCCCAAGAATAGCCTTTATTGCGCCCAAATCCTTTATAGAGAATATAGAAGCTAGTTGGTACTTCAAATCTACTATCTTGGTGGCATTCAACCCACCAACAGCATATCATCTACATAAAAAAGTAGTATGATGAAATTATCATTAGTAAAGTACTTCACGAACACACAGTGGTGTAGGAACGAAATAGTAAAGCGTAATACTCCAGAGGGGGTGAATAGAGTTGGCAGCGGAATAATGCTAATTAAAAATGTTAGCAGCACAATCACAGAATATTAATCACAACTGAAATAAAGTAAAGACAGAGTTAAGAGAGCAAACGCAAAGACAACGATGTATACTGGTATCCCTCTGTTGAGGACTAATCCAGTCGGTAGAACTCTTGCTACCAGTTGAATCCACTATTGGAAAAACCGTAAGTTTTCTTACGAAGTCCTTGCAACTTCTACAACGCGAGCTTTGATACGAAGAACTCGTCCAACTTCAAATGTGAAGAGGTATTCTTCAATCAAGCCTTCTGATTACATTCTCTCAGAAACTTCTAGACCGTACCGTACTGGCAAATCGACTAGAGGATTATAATTGGCTTGGGATCTGAAATTGAAAGCTTTAGAAAACTCTTTGAAAGACTGAAAGCTTTAGATAGAGAGAAGATTGAAAGTGAATGAGTGAGTTGAAATGATCAAAATCCTTCTCTATTTATAGGAATTTTAAAGGCAGACTTCTGACAGAATTCGGGCAGAATTTGGGCAGAACTCTATGAGCAAATCTCGGTCAAATCCGCAACTGCAGGAGGACCAAGTTCCAAGGATTCAAAATCACAACGGCCACTAACCGAACTCTGGCCGAACTCTGGCCAAACTCGGTCCGAGTTCTGTCAGGGTTTAGTTAGGGTTTAGTTAGGATTTTTCAAAAAGATTTTGGTGATTTTTGAAAACCTTTTTGTAAACCTTTTTGAGAGGTCATTTTAAAAACATTTTTGAACTCATTTGAGGGTAGCCTATTTGCCAGTACGACTCGGTGTACAACATATTCCTAGACTCAAATAAAATGAAAATACATTGCATAAGGAATTACAGACTCGAGTAGGCAAACAGATCTTCGATCTTGAATTTAGTTGATAGCCATTCTCGATCATGTTCCGAGATGTCCCGACTAGCTTTGTATATCCAGACAGAGTTTATTCAATTATTAAAATCAGGTTTGACCATATGACCAAATGGGCCAACAATCTCCCCCATTTTGATAATTGACAAACTATGAATGATATAACATTAAGCTTGTTCAAAAATCAAAAAGTAGAATTGTTCATATCCTGTATTATCTCAAAAAAAATGTTAGATCTTTAATTTTCTCCCCTTTGTCACTTAGCAAAATAATTGCAAAAGATAAAGCTCCCTCGCAATCAAATGCATAAGTAACAAATAGTGAGAAAACATATATAAAAGAGATAAAAAGAGACTTATCACTGACATGTATTAAAAAAAATAAAATCATCACAGGCATGTAATTTCACAGGCATTTATAAAGAACGAAGCAATATAAGAAATAGTGCTATCATAAACTAAAACTGAAACATAATGCTGAAATAAACTGAATGCCATAAACTGAGGCATAATAAACATGTCTATGAAAGAAAAGAGTACTGAAGTATACTAAAAAGTGCTAATAAAAAAGTACTGATAATAACTTGGAATGTCGGAGCATTTCCAAGTGTACAATAAAATATCACTCAAAATTATATAGTCATATCTCCTCATCATCATCATCAGCAGCTCTACCAGCATGTCCTGAAGTACCAGCTCCAGAGGTACCAGCGTCAGAAGGATGTGGAGGGGTGCCAGCATAGAACTTACCAACATAATCACGATGTGGAGCACGGTCAGGACGGTACCAATCATAGGCTTTACCGGGCTAGAAGTAGGCATGAACAGCCTCATCCTCACAGCGGTAACCGGAGAAAACTGGATCTCTAGGGATAGAACCGACTGAATGACCAGTCTGGGCGAAAGGAAGATCAGCCAAGGAGTTTGGAAGCGCCTGATAGCGGGTGACGTCGCAGAACTCACGCTCACGAGCCATATCCGTCATCGAGACGTACAAAGCAGATAAATGCTGATGTATGCCCTCAAATGTCATGGCATACTGATGAGGTGGTGGAGGAGGTGCAGTAGGAGGAGCAGGAGGTGGAGCTGAAGCAGTCATGCTACGACGAGATAACTGAAGAAACATGGGCTCAGGGTCCTGAGTACAAGTCGAAAGATCGATATCGAAGCGTTGAAAGATGCATGGAAGAATCATCGCATAAGAGAGATTTCTATCTCTTGCACGGCAATGACCCATCATCTGAATCATGATCTTAGGGGCAGAAAATGGAATACCCTTAAGAATATGGTACATGGCGGACAGCTCAAGAGAAGTCACATTATCCTTTGAAGTGTATTTTGGAAGGATAGTGGAATAGATGATGCGATACAATTCATAGTTAAACAAGTTCAGGTTGTTAGCCTTGAACTTTCCAGAGCGTACTCTATCAGGTGCACAGAGTTTCGCTTTGAAACTGGCGAGTGTCGTGTCTTCGAAAAAATCAAATTCAGTGATGTCAACTAGCGATTCACCTTCGTTAGGGATACCAAGGATCTCCGGTAAGAGGTCATCATTGAAATTGATATCAATACCTCCAACACGAGTGCTCACATCAAAAGTGTTTAATATGAGATTGTAATAAAATAATCTAATGGCATTAGTTGCTATAGGAAAGCAGATTTTAACAAAAAGATGTAACCCTAATGCCTCAAAGAAATAACGATGATCAGGAAATAAAGTCCATTTGACTGGAGCGCCTGTGCATATGGATCTCATGGAGAAGTCTTCATACCACAGTAGGGCTTGGTCTAGGGTTTGAAAGAAAAACCCGTCGAACGTACCGTCGCTCGTTTGGACCGGCGAGAAGAGGGAATCCGTATGTGGATACGAAGATGACCCTTCCTCACTAGTGTTCGTCTTTTTCCTCTTTGATGGATTGAATTTGGGTGCCATTTGTGCAAATTGAAATAAAAATGCACTAATTGAAAAGTGGAAAAAGATGTGGTTATACCTCCTGAAATCAAAGTATGTCGAAGAGAACGGCAAACTCCGCACGAATCCAAATTTTGGATGGATTTCACCACTTGGATTGGAAGAAAGAGGGTGGTAAAAAGCTAGGGTTCGGGGCTCCTTCGCGGCTGCTGCTGCTGTTGTGAATAGTTTGGAAGCAATAAAGAAGAAGGGCTGCTCGGGTTCTGTATATATAACAAGACACCCTCAACCGAACTCGGGCCGAATTCGGTCAGAGCTCTGGCCGAATTCTCCTAGGGTTCTTTAAAGTTGATTTTAGGCATTATTTTTCATTATCTTATTTCAAATATTTAATTCAAAGATTAGTCATTTTAACTTCAATTAACATAATTAATATTATTTTATAGATTAAATGTCTGTTTCAGATTAGCTGTAGGAGTACTGTCCCAGCTGGCGGAGGTTTACCGGGGAACTCTTAAGTACCGCTTCGCTTCAACCGTAGTTGTGGTGACAGACAGACTCTTTATTAACTTGTCTCTAACACAGTTTTTGCGTAATGATATATAATCATAAAACAAAATTAATTAATATTATTAACGTCCAAAATTCCTAATTCTCGACGTAAATAATTGAAACGATCTTCTGCAAGAGGTTTAGTGAAGATGTCAGCTAGTTGATTTTCAGTATCTATGTACACAAGGTTTATATCTCCATTTTGATGATGATCTCTAAGAAAGTGATGTCTAATCTCGATATGTTTAGTACGAGAGTGACATACTGGATTCTTAGTCAAATTAATAGTGCTCGTGTTATCACATAAAATGGAAATATGTGTGTAAAATAAATCATAGGCTTCTAGGGTTTGTTTCATCCATAAAATCTGAGCACAACAACGTCCTACGACGATGTACTCAGCCTTTGTTGTTGATAGGGCTACAGAATTTTGCTTTTTACTAAACCATGAGACTAAAGCCTTGCCTAAGAAATGACATGTGCCACTGGTACTTTTTCTATCTACTTTGCATCCAGCAAAATCTGCATCCGAATAACCAATAAGGTCAAAGGACTTAGTTTTGGGATACCACAAGCAAACAAAAGAAGTGCCCTTAAGGTATCGAAAGATACGCTTAACTGCGGACAGATGTGATTCCTTTAGGCTAGCTTGAAAACGTGCACACAGGCAAACACTAAACATTATATTGGACGACTAGCAGTTAAATAAAGTAAACTACCAATCATACCTCGATACTTACGTGTGTCGACTGGCTTGCCTTGTTCATCTGAATCAAGCTTCGTTGATGTTGCCATTGGAGTGCCAATAGGTTTGACATTGTCCAGATCAAACTTCTTTAGCAGGTCTTTTGTATACTTGGCTTGATTTATAAATTTCCCATTATCAGTTTGTTTGATTTACAATCCGAGAAAAAATTTCAGCTCTCCCATCATGCTCATCTCAAACTCATTCTGCATACACTTAGAAAATTCTTGACACAGAGATTCATCAGTAGATCCAAATATAATATCATCAACATCGATTTGAATTAAAACAAGTTTGCCATTAAAAGACTTAATAAACAGTGTAGTGTCAACCTTGCCTTTTGAAAAACCGTTGTCAAGTAGAAAAGAACATAGACGATCATACCAAGCACGAGGGGCTTGTTTTAAATCGTATAAGACTTTCTTCCACTTGAAAACATGATCAGGGTTTTTGAAATCCGTAAAACCTGGAGGTTGTGCTACAAAAACTTCTTCTTTTATAAAACCATTTAAAAAAGCACTCTTGACATCCATTTGAAATAGTTTAAAATCATAAAAACATGCAAATACACATAACATGCGAATGGATTCTAATCTCGCAACTGGGGCATAAGTCTCATCGTAGTCGATACCTTCTTCTTGATTGTATCCTTGAGCTACGAGTCGAGCCTTATTACGAGTCACTAAACCATTCTCATTTAGTTTATTTCGGAATACCCAACGGGTGCCAATGACCGGATGATCAATAGGCCTGGGAACAAGTTCCCAAACTTGATTCCGTTCAAATTGGTTTAATTCCTCTTGCATAGCATCTATCCAAAAGCTATCACTACATGCTTCATCAATAGTTTTGGGTTCTAGCTGTGAAATAAATGTAACACTAGAAACAATGTCTCTACTGGATGTACGAGTACTTACTCCTTTGTTAATATCACCAATTACCAAATCTTTTGGATGATTAGCTGTAAATTTCAACCTTTTCGGTAAATTCTGAAGGTAGCTGGTTCCTGGATCTTCTCTAGGAGGTTCAGCTAGTGCAGAGCTTGGTTGAAGTTCAGCTGATGTTGAGCTTGGTACAGTTGGATCTTCGTCATTGTCATCGATCGTCATCTGATTTAGTTCATCAAAGGTGACGTTGATTGACTCTTCGATGATCATGGTTCTTTTGTTGAAGACTCTGTATCCTTTGCTCTTGGCCGCATAACCTAAAAATATACCTTTATCGGCCTTTTCATCAAATTTTCCCAAATTGTCTTTTGTATTTAAAATAAAACATTTACAGCCAAATATTCTAAAGTATGAAACAGAAATATTTGGGTAGACTAAATTGGTTTAACATCACTCTGGCCATTTCGGTTAGAGTTCTATTCTTACGTTCCACAACTCTATTTTGTTGTGGAGTCCTAGGGCAGGAGAACTCGTGTACAAAACTGTGTGTGTCACAAAATTGCTCAAAATCAGCATTCTCGAATTCGCCTCCATGATCACTTCTTATGCCAGTAATCATGTAACCTTTTTCATTCTGTACCTTCTTGCAAAATGCGACAAATTCGAATAATGCATCATTCTTGCATGTCAAGAAATATACCCACGTGTATCTAGAGAAATTATCTATAATTACGAAAGCATAAAGTTTACCTCCTAGGCTAGCAACTCTGCTAGGACCAAATAAGTCCATATGAAGCAATTGTAGAGGTCTAGTAGTACATACTGCGTTTACTGACTTGAATGTAGATCTGGTAGCTTTATTCTTTTCACATTGGCTGCATACGGAGTCCTTCTTGAATATAATGTCCGGTAAACCGCGTACCAGCTTCTTTGTGGATAATCTTGAGATTGTATCCATATTAGCGTGACCGAGTCTCATATGCCATAGATGACTCTCATCACTCTTGGCCATCAGACATCTACCTGAAATGTTAGTTTCTTCTAACAAATAGAAAATATATATATTGTCTTCCCTGATACCTTCAAAGATAGTACTACCAGTTGAGCTATCAACTATAGTACATTTATCTTTGCCAAAGTTGATGCCATAACCATGATCAGCTAGATGACTTATGCTGAGTAAATTATGTTTTAACTCGGTAACCAGACAGACATCCTTAATCACAGGATAGGGAGACTTACCAACATCACCGATACAATAATATACCCTTTCAAGTTATTACCGAAGGAGACATAGCCTTCCTTCTTTTTCTTCGACAGTATTGCAAATAGGGTAGCGTCACCGGTCATATGCCGTGAGCAACCGCTGTCGAGGATCCATTTGCTTCTAGCATGTGAAGGGTGTTCCACCTACAAAATAGTTTGCAGATGAAACTTTTGGTACCCATTTCTTGTAGGGTCCTATATTGTTCGCTTTAGGTATCGAAGCATAAACATTTAAATCAACAAGCTTTCTCATTTTACATGCAGATGAAATATGACCAATAAGGCCACAATAATGACATTGTGCATGTCGAGTGTTGAAAGCTGAGTGGTGTGCATGGTTGGTAGGTTTAGGTTTTCTAGTATAGAAGAAAGCATACCTATAATCTTATTTGGGCTTAACCTTTTGGGGTAAAGGTTTTATATGGTTAGGTCTGACAGTGTTTGGCTTAGGAATGTTCTGATTTTTCGGTAAGTGACACGTGTTAGGGAAGGAAGCAGCAGGCTCAGGCTGTTTTCCTAACCTAATTTCCAATCTTTTTGAAGTGTCATACAACTTAGTATAATCAGAAGTGAGTGATTCCATTCTGATTTGTGCACATCGAAGACTTTTCTTCTCTATAGAAAGTTCTTCCTTGAGTTGGTCAATAATTTTGTCTTTCTCTTCAGATGACTTGGTAGTCTCGTGTAATAAGAGCTTTGTTGAAGAAAGCTCACCAGACTCACTAACATTATTTCTAACCTCAGCTAGTAGGTCGGTAAGTCTACCTATTTCACCTTTATACTCTTTGAGTACCTTCTTAGCGGTCTGATACTTGCTACGCAGTTTCCTGTAATCAGTCATCAGGTCACTGAAGGCATCTCCTAATTGCTCAAAGGTGAAGTCATCATAAGTATCAACTATAGGTTCAGTAGGTACCTGATCGGATGCCATAAAGCATACGTTTGCAGCGTCTTCTGATTGTTCGTCTTCTGAGTCGCTTGCTTCACTTTCATGCCATATGCTAGTATTGGCATATCTCCTAGATGTTGATTTCTTCAGGTTCCCTTTTTCATACCTGTTGCTCTTCTTGCTTGATGATGAGTTTGTGGGACAATCCTTCTTCATGTATCCCTTCTTCTTGCAACCATAGCAAACAACATCTTCTTGATACCAGTTGTTGCTTTCTCTTTGACTCTCTTCTCATGTCTCATGAATCTTTTGAACTTTCTTGCTAGGAGTGCTTGATCTTTAACGTCAGATCCACTGCTGTCTGAGTAACCTTCAGCAGCTTTTCTGTGCTGAGCCTTGAGAGCGATCGTCTTCTCCTTTGGTACAGGTTCTTCAAAATCTTGTAGCTCCAGTTCATGAGTGAGTAGCTTACCCATGAGTACTTCGAGGGACATAGTTGTGAGGTCGTTCCCTTCAATGATTGCAGTAGCCTTCGGAATCCAGTTCTTGGTAAGTGCTCGTAGGAGTTTACGAATCTTTTCATGGTTACTGTAATCTTTGCCTAAGAAGGACAAAGGATTTACAATATCCAGGAATCTCTCGAACATTTGTGTAACTGTTTCGTTGGGCTTCATCTTGAACGCCTCATACTCTTGAGTAAGTCTGCTGACTTTAGATTCTTTGACTTGAGTCGTGCCTTCATGTGTGTGTTTGCAAAAACAAAAGTTGAAGAACTTTATTGATACAAACTTTGTAAAAGATTACAATTTGAATTCTGGGAATGGTACAACTTTAGGAATCCAATCTAGATGATGATTGCTTTATCCCTTGGACGATGTGAACTCTGAAGACGAAGCCTCTGAAGTTGAGAACAACTCTGGAATTGAAGGCAAAAAGCCTCGAAAGTTGAAGGCAAAAGCCTCGGAAGAATGCAGCAGCACTTGGGCAAGAACTCCTGAACTCTTTGAACTTTGAAGTCTGATCTCTCTATAATCTGATCTCTGATTATTGATTCTTGATTCCCTTGAATGGAGACTTGAAACTCTATTTATAGAGTTCTGAGAAATAACTAACTTTTAGTTATTCTAGACTGCACATGATGGATTGCGCAGCAATTGGTTTGCGCAGCAATGGACTGCACAGGCAGTTGCTGGATCATGGGCTAACTGTCTTGGACACATGGCATCATTTGATTAAAATGCGCATGATCATGTATAGACAGTTGCCACGAAATGAGCAATTGATGGCATGAATGCCACGTGTATTTTGTCATTTGTACTGATAGAACGCGCACATTGAATTGCACAGGCTTTTGATTGCGCCAACTTAAATGGTGCAGGAAATGGATTGCGCCAACATAGATTATGCCAATATGGATTGCGCTGCCATCTGTCCTCGAGCGTCGTGCTGCATGATTAAATGAACGGCCGCCTCGTTCTCCGTGCTGTCAGTTGTCAGAAGATTTAATTTGTGTCAGGTAATGATGGTAATTTGCCACGTCAGCCTGCACACTTGGATGTGTGCGCAATCTATCTTGTGCAATCTGAAGGATGCCCAATCTGATGTCTGTGCAGTACATCTGAAAGTTGTATTCTTGATTTTCTGACTTTGTTGATGTGTGCAACTTGATTTTTTAGGACCTACAAGACCCCCTTCAAAGTTTTCGAAAGTTGAACTTATTCAAAATTTTAAAATACTTTTAATTTTGAATATGAAACCAATTTGCGCACATAATGAGCTGTCTACGCAATCTGAGAGTTTAGCCCATTTTTTAGGCGCAATCTAAGGCGGCCGTTTCGACTTTGAAAAACTGTAAATAGTTCCACAATTCATTCGAAATGTTCTTTACTTGCTTCCTTCGTGCTTTTGAGAGAAAAAACTTTTGAGCTCTTCCTTTCTTTCCTCTTTGATGATCGCAATGGCTCCCCGACGATCCTCTGCCACCGCTAAGGGCAAGGCCCCCGCCGAATCATCGACTAGGGCTACGCGATGAGCTTCGCGCCATGAAACCGCTCATCCAGCAATGACAGGTAGAGAACCTTAATCAAAAACTCTTTTTAGAGTTTTGATTTCACTGTTCTTTTCATAATCCATCTCTTTTTAGAGATAGGATCATACTGCGCCACCCTTTTTAGGGTTCTGGTTGCACAAATCAGTCCACCCTTCATTTTTATGAAGAACGACTCTCTGCGCAATCGGTTGAATTGCGCTGACAAAAGTCAGCACAACTTGCTGATTTGCGCGAGTTTGTCAGCACAAACTGATGTTTATTTGTTTGCGCAATCTGATTTCGCGCAATCTGATGTTTGCGCAATTTGATTTTTGCGCAAACTGAATCTTTGATTTTGACTTTGTACTGAAAATTTTTGTTTTCTCTGTCTGATGCAGTTAATACCAGAGAAGACCCAGAATATGAGAACTTCGTGGGGACCCTTTCAGAATCATAATATAAGGAGGACTTGTCACATGTACATTATCCTCAGTATGATCTGCCGACCTCTCGTCAGGCCATTTTGATATCCCAAGACAATGAAACACTGCAATGCTTAATTAACGGACAACCTCTGGAAACTGCAGATGCTGTTATACACAAGAAACCATTATTCTTATTTGGTGAAGCTTTTAAGAAAAGTTCTCAACCAAGACCGAGGATGGAAGAAAGAATTGTCCATCTTACGGATGGATCTTTTTCGATACCAAATGTTCCACGCTGCCTCCCATTATCCCGGTATGCTCATGCGAGTTATCCGAGGAAGATGGAATGGAACCTTACTCCGTTCCAAGATACCTGTCCGGGAAGAATTTTTGTGAAGAAGGGTCCGAATAAGAAAGATATGTTCTACAGTTCTTCTGAACGGTACAGTATTTTGCTGAGAGGACTGAAACCCGGTTGCATTCCGCCGGAGAATTCTTCATTGTTAATGCCCGTCAGGACCCCAATTTTCGTAAATGAATTTGCAAAAGTCGAAGGAAGATACCCTGAACAGGACATCAGACTAACTGGATTAGTGAATCCAGATTTTAAAAGATGGAGCTGCATAGCCAATTGGATTCTGACCAAGTTTGAAGGCGAACTACAGCAAATCAACTTGTACCAAGCAGTGCATGCCACTGTCTATAGTTTTGCTCCGAACCCACACCTGTTCTTGGCTTTAGAAGAGAGGTATAATTACAGAACAGGGACCTTTATGAAACCTGGTGGAGAAATCGGGTTTGCACTCCATGAGATGAAGTACATCTCTTTTTTGCCAATGGGAGATGCCCCTTACGAAGAATTTGTTCCAACCAATGATGAGTTGGACAAACTCCAGAAAGAAAATACAGAAATGGTAGCAGTATTCGAGGAACTGCTATGCCATTACAAGATCTGTTCCCTGTTCTATAAGAGTGCTACATCAAACACTTGCTATTCCTCGAAATGGCTACCCTATCTGTTCCTTAACCACATTCAAGAACCGAAGACTAAGGAACACGATAGATGCTATCCAGATTTCTTTAAGCCATTGAGCAACACAGAAGTGATGAAGTTGATGGAAGAGAGTGGCAATTTTGATAAAATAATGAAGGATGATTATCAATGCCCTCCTTTGAAAACAGGAGATACTCTCGAAAGTTATTTGAGAGTAGGATATAGATCGATGTCGAGAGAAGCCCAACTAGCAGGGTTTCTGACACATTGGCTTCGTCGACTTGTAGTTCCGGGATCCCGTACAGTAGACTGCTTCCATCACGGTGTTCTTTTTGCAGCCGTTAGATTAGTCTTCGGCTATAAGATGGATCTTCTATCAGCCATGACTTGTAAGCTGAATGCTGGTCTTTGTCACTACGTCGATCTGATGCTGAAATCTAAGGGTGAAAAAGAATTCCCTCGGTTGGAATTACCATATACATATCTATTTGGGTGGTTGCTCCTTCACCATCCCACTTTGATGGACCCCGGCATGGGACCGGTTGATGGAAGCTTTTTACGAAGATACTCCAATGGTAAGTGGAAATTCACTGCTCTAAGAGACTGCAGATATGCTTTAAACCTGAGTAAAGGATGGAACTTTTATTGTACCCCTCCTCCTGCTGGTTACGAACAAATGCGGACAAATATGATTGATTCGCAGATGCATCCTCTGAGCAGTGCAGCTTTTGAATGGTTGAAAACAATTCGACCTTCTCATTTGGTATACCAGTTCGAAGATGAATGTTATTTAGAGCCATATCTTCCCAGTCGATTCGCTCGACAGTTTGGCTATGACCAATTCCATGTGGGGAATGCTATTACATGTCTTCAGGGAAAGGGTTATTTGATAGATAGGGCTCGGGCCTGGGCTTACTATAATGCTCGAGATATAAAATCGACGTTCTCGATGCCTGTAAACAGCAATCATGGCCCTCGGATGCTGTTTACATACTCAGTTTTTTATACATCTTCAAATACCTTTGCCGAGAATTTCAACCTCACGGATAGCTTCGCATCTTCAACAAGATTGAAGAAAGGAGGAGTTGTCATGTCACTCATAAGAAATGATGAGGTACATGAGCCAGAAGATGCACATTTGGAAGTCTCAAGGGATGTTATGTTCCCTCAAGAAGTTAATACGCCCCTACGTATCTCTTTGAAGGTGGGCAAATCTCCAGCAAAAAGGAGGAGAAGAGAGGATCCTCCTGCTCCAGCAGCAAAGAAGAAATTAATCTTAGATCATTCTTCTGAAAAGATCACTACTCGATCTCAGTCTCGGCAGCTGGCCGGGTCAACTCAACAAGAAGAGGCTAATATACCAACCTCCATCCAGAAACAAGTTAAGACTGTAAATATAGAGAGCCCTGAGAGGCCACTAAAAAGAAAGAAGCTGGCCTACAGAAGGAATCGAGCCCCGTCTTCAATAGTAATGGATGCTGTGGCTGGATTAACCTTGCCATCTCCCACTCCTATTTCAGAACCTAGGAATAAGAATCCTAGTCCCGAACATAGAGAGGAGATTGAGCAAAGAACAGATCTTGCTCCGAGAACTGAGGCTGAAGAGCCCAGAAGAAGTACTATGGAGGAAGTGGAGGAAGAGAAGAATATTGTACACTCTCTTTTACCTGCTACAAAGATTGTTGAACTTTTGCCTACTCCTAGAACCCTTCGCGAAGAGGAAGATCGCGAAGTAATTACGACTCTAGAAGATTGCAGCTACAGCCCTCTGGATGACTATGGTGACCAAGCCGCGACTACCAGCGGAAATGCACCAGAAGAAGAAGATGAAGAGAGCTCTTCGTCTGAGAATATTGATGACTACATGCAAGATCTTGAAAGAGATGATGAAGTGCACACATCTCCTAATGCTGTCAATGATACCTTAAATCCTGAGGGGGATATTGAAGTTCCAGAGAATGCTGCTGATACCTTAAATCCTGAAAAGAATGTTATGGTTCCAGAAAATGTTGTTGACATCTTAAATCCTGAAAAGGATGTTGAGATAACAGTATCTCCAGAAAAAGTAATAGATGAAGAAACCCCGGAAGAAACTCCCGCCGATGATCCTCAAGGTATAAAATGAAATTAACAATCTCCTCTTGAATGAATTGATAGTTAACGTCTTTATTTGTATTTCCTGCAGATCTTGAGACTCCTCTAGCACCTCCGACGTGCACGGACATAGTGCCTATAACGACGGTGGTCGTTAGTAGCAGTCATCATTTATCCTGTGGTTTTGAAGCGGGCAGTAGTCAAGCTGTCATAGCTGAAGCTACTTCTACTCGGCCAGAGTCTACTCCAGCAGAAAATAGACTCATTGTTGAATTCAATCATGGTAAGATAATTTATATCTTTAATCTTCTTGAACAATAGCGATCAACAGGCAAAATGACAATCTTTACTTTTTGCAGAAGAACAACCAGGAGGGGCAACTAGCTCCACTTTGGCTCCTTTGTTCAAAGAACCGGCTATCCAGACACAAGAGATTGAACGTCCCACGGCCTCATCATCAACAGGAGTGGCTGCGACTCCTGGTGCTATAGCCTCTAATAATCTTGTGATCCAATCTTTTACTAGATGCTTCTTTGAATCTTTGGAGCCTCTAGTAAAAAGAATGATGGAGAAAGAGGGCACCGATTTTTTCATGGTTAGGGGTCCAATCTCTCTCTTAATAAGAGCTATCCGGGAACAGGGTGATGAGGCTCAAGCCACTCTCCTGGATCATATCTTGAATGAATTAGAGATTTCTATCAAAACCTATAAAGAGCTTAACCAAGGAGACGTAGAATCTCTAGTACAGGCAGAATTCGAGCAACTGGCTCAAGCAGCTGATATTGAAAGGGTTAATCTCCAGAACCTTTTGGAAGCCTTCTCTACAAAATCTGCTGAGTATAACTCCAAGCTGGAATCAGTAACCTTGATGGCTAATAGAAAAGAACAGAGAGCTGCTGAGCTAAGAGCAGAGATTGCTCGTCTTCAGAAGGAGTTAGAAGATAAAATTGCTGATCATCAACTTGCAACTCAACAATATAATATCTGATTCAGGAGAGGGATGAATATGTAGAAGCTTATAATGCTGAGATTACCCGCAGAATGGTGACCATGCCTGCTTTTAATAAGGAAACTGGAATAGAGGAGGCCAGAAGGAGGGTGATATCCACTCGTGAAGAACGGCTGCAGACTCTCAAGCAGCAGATTGACAATCTGATAATACCTCCATCTTAGTGGAACATTTTGTATCTTTATGTCTTTTGAAGTATGTGTGTTTTTGTAATGTCTTATATTTCAATTAATAAAAGGCATTTTTGATGTGGCTCCATTATTTGTTGCATATCTTATTTAGATATAAATAATAGAGATAGAAAATATATTCAGAGGTACAAGACATGATATATTTCTTGATGATTTTATAGAAAATAATTATGTTTATTATATTTGCTCAGAGGTAATATGGACGTGGCAGAGTATACTGAACATTATTATCTCAATTGACAACTTAATCGAAACAATAAGTTACTGATATGGAAGTGAGGTAAACGGAAAAACCTTCAAATGATGGAATGAACGGACAAACCGTCAAAATGGATAATAACGAACGAATGAACCGTCAAGTGATAATGAATGAATGAACAGGTGAACCGTCGGATGATAATGAACGGACGAACCGTCGGGAGATAATGAACGGATGGACCGTCGGATAAATGTGAATGGATGAACCATCGGATGAATGTAATGAACGGACGAACCGTCAAGTGAATTAAATGAATGGACGAACCGTCAGATGAATGTAATGAACGGACGAACCGTCAGATGAATTAAATGAACGGATGAACCATCAAAGGAAATAAATGAACGGATGAACCGTCAGATGAATGTAATAAACGGACGAACCGTCAGATGGATGTGTCGCTTCATCATTTGGAGAATCTCTGCCTATAAATAGAACATAATTTTAACAGAAAGGAATACTTCCACTTTTCCAGCATAAAAATGTCGTCTGGAGATGCACTCAAGAAGACTTAACTCGCTCCGAAGGTTGAAGAAGGCGTTGAAGAACGTCCTGTTGATCCAGTTCAATCAAAGGAGGCAAAAGTAGGCGAAGGTTCGTCTGTAACCAAGCCCCCGTACGACATCATGGACTTTCTGCTTGAACCAGGAAGGACCGAAGAGGAGGATGCCATGAGGATGGCCGCTTGCAAATTCCTAGTGGACTCTAGCAAGGAGGTTCTCAGCTCTTTTGCTGACCGTGTTTTTGAAAAGGACGACAGTGGTCCACGTCCAAATGTAGAGAAGGATGATAGTGACCTTCCTTAATATAATGTACTATCATTCATGATGAAATAAAGTTTTATTTATGAACATTAACTTGTCTGATGATTTACAAGTATTTACATTTACACATAGTACTTTTTAAGGAATTTGCCATTGATAGGCATCATTGCAATTCGTCCATCCAATTCTGAGAGTTGATAAGCTCCATTTGAGAAGACTTTGCTTATAACGTAGGGACCTTCCCACTTTGCATCGAACTTGTCTTTGCTCATATGAGTCATAGTCATAGGACGTCTGACTGTTAAAACAAGTTCTCCTCGCTAAAAGGCTCTGACATTAACTTTTCGGTTGAAAGTCTTAGAAATGCGAGCTTGGTATAACTCAATATGCTGTTGAGTCATTAACCGCTTCTCATCAAGTGCCTCCAATTCTTGAAGTCGAAGAAGGTCATTATTCTCTGTAGTGAGCTCGTTAGCAATGGCAATCCTTAAAGAAGGAATTTGAAGTTCCAAAGGAAGAACAGCTTCACAGCCATATACCAGAGAGAAAGGTGTAAAACCTGTAGGGTTACAAACTGTAGTTCGGTAGGCCCATAGACACTCGCCAAGCTTTTGACTCCAATTCTGTTTGTTAGTGGATACAAACTTTTTCAGAAGCTTGATAATAGTTTTGTTGAAGGCTTCAGCTAAACCATTAGCGGCAGGATTATAGGCAGTCGAGGCGACATTGTCAATCCGATGATCATCACAGAATCTGGTAAATTTCTGGCTGATGAATTGTGGTCCATTATCATGAATAATTTGTCGAGGGATACCAAATCGATAAATGATATGGTGTTTGACGAAGTTGATGACACTACTGGTCTTGACTTCAGCCAAGGGTATAGCTTCAGCCCACTTAGAGAAATAGTCTGTTATTGCTAAAATAAACCGATGTCCTCTAGAAGAAGGAGGATTAATATGGCCTATGACATATATGCCCCAAGCTTCGAAAGGCCAGGAAGCGGCTGTCGGATGTAGAAATTCCGAAGGTTGATGTATGAAGTCTGCATGAATTTGACAGGCTCGACATTTCCTTGCATATTCGATGGCATCTGATACCATAGAGGGCCAATAGTAACCCATTCTTCGAATACGATCCTGTAGCTTAGGACCTGGCTGATGTGCTCCACAGACACCATCGTGAGCTTCACGCAGTACTTATTTTGCTTCATCACCAGCTAGACAGCGTAGAAGAAGACCGTCATAAGTCCGTCGATAGAGAGTCTTAGTGGTTTGGTTGTAGTAGAACCGTAGAGATCGTCGTCGAATACTTGTAGCCTCCTTAGGATCTTCGGGGAGTATGTCATGAACCACGAAATCGATGAAAGGAGTTCTCCAATCTTCATTAATAACATTTATTTCAGCAAAATTACTGAACTCAATATTACGATTATTTTCAACACAAAACAATTCTCGATTAGAGATAACCACCACTTGTTGTCTTCTGATGGGAACAGCTAAGACTGCTACAAGATTGGCTAAGGCATCTACTTCAGTATTGCAAGCTCGGCGTACATATTCAATAAAGAAAGCTTTGAATGATGTAGCCATGTTGATTGCTGTTTCAAAGTAAGGTATCAGATCTTGATGACGAACTTCATAAGTCCCTCTAACCTAATTAACAACCAGCTTAGAATCGCCGTAAACTTCGAGATATTTAATGTTCAATTGTTTGGATAATTGAAGACCAATAAGTAGAGCATTGTACTCTGCTACATTATTGGAACAGGATTCATCTAAAGAATAAGCTCTTTGGATTGTTGATCCTTCTGGGAAAACGAGAACAACTCTAACTCCTGCTACAATAGCACCATTAGGTCCAATTCTGGATGCTCCGTCAAAAAATAGATGCTAGGTTGGAAATTCTTCAGAGATCAAGTTGACTTCCAATATCTCGTCTGGAATTTCATCGTAAAGCTTGGATGTTTCCGGTATGGGATGAGCCGCCAAGAAATCTGCCAGTGCTTGACCTTTGACAGATTTTTAAGGAACATACACCATGTCATATTGGGCTAGAAGGATGGCCCATGTTGCAAGCCGAGAGTTGAGTGTGCTAGGCTTCTTCATCAGTACCCGAAGAGGATTGACTCGGGATATGACATGAATGGTTTGACCAATGATGTAATGTCTTGTCTTTTGAATGGCAAACATAAGGGCTAGACATTCTTTTTCGACCGGACTATAACGGTGTTCAGCACCAATCATAGTACGACTGAGGTAGTAGATAGCCTGTTCGTGGCCTTCTTTATTCTTTTGAACGAGTAAAGCACCCAATGAATGATCCATAGCACGGACATACATTAAGAATGGAATGCCTGAGATTGGTGGTACCAAAACTGGTGGGTTCATAAGATATCGTTTGATGTCGTCAAATGCTTGTTGACATTTTTTAGTCCAAATAAAAGATACACCCTTCTTCATTAGCTGAGTGAATGGTCTGCAGCGTCCAGACAAGTTCGAAATGAATCTCCTGATGTACGCAAGTCGACCTTGGAATCCTCGTAACTCTTTTAGGTTGCGTGGAGGACGCATCTCTTGAATGGCTTTGATCTTCTCGGGATCCACGTGTATACCCTTAGAGGTAATAACGAAGCCAAGAAATTTACCACTAGAGACTCCCAAGAATGACTTGGTAGGATTCATCTTGAGCTGATGTTGACGCATGAGATTGAAGATAGTTCTCAGATCTTGGATATGATATTCTTTCAGACGACTTTTAACAGCAATATCATCAACATAACATTCGACTATTTTGTGAAGATGTTCTCGAAAAATGGTACTCATGGCCTGTTGGTAAGTTACACCAGCATTCTTGAGACCAAATGGCATCACTGTGTAGCAATAGACTCCCCGAGGAGTATGGAAAGATGTGTGTTTTTCATCTTCGGGATTCATCTTGATCTGATTGTATCCAGAGAATCCATCCATAAAAGATATTCGCTCGAACCTACAGGTATTGTCAATCATAACGTCCGTGATCGGGAGAGGAAATTCATCTTTTGGACATGCTTCATTAAGATCCCGAAAGTCGATGCAGACTCAAACTTTACCGATTTTCTTCAGGATTGGAACAACATTGGCTACCAAATCAGGATGTTGTTCTTCTCGAATAAAGCCACAAGCAATAAGCTTCTTGACTTTATCATCAATTGCGTCCATCATTTAAGGCTTGAATCGCCGTTGTTACTGTTTGTCTGGTTTAGCATTAAGCAGAATGTTTAATTTGTGAGTAGCAATTTTGGGGTCTAAACCTGCCATATCTTCGTAACTCCAAGCGAAGACATCAATGTATTCTTTAATGAGAAGAATCAACTCTTGCTTATCTCCTTCCGGAAGATTCTTGCTAATAAAGATTGGACGAGGTGACTCATTTTCTCCTACATCAACTTGAACTAGTTGATCTTCAGTAGGAGGTTCTCTTTGTTCAAATTGGAGTACCCACTGATTATCCATCTGTTGAGCCCAAGGATCTGTTTCAGAACTTTCTTCAATGTCTTCATCATATCCTTCCGGAAGTTCAGCAGAAACCATATTAGAAGATACGATTACACGATGGACTTCACCAATGCTAGTGTCAGAATCCCATGACCTGGAATCAGAAGAGTTAGAACGTTCTTCACTATCAGAGTCAGAAACTGCTGGGGATAACATCGAAGGAGAAGTATATCCGAGACCTCTTTTGGTCTTGCTATAGTATATATCAGATTTTTCTTTTGGAACAGCTGTACGAATGGGAGTTCGTCTACCCTTACCGTAGTTTAGGCCATTTTTAAAATCATAACCCATCTTACGGATGATGTCTTTTGATTGTTGACTAAAACGACGGAGTTGTAAATGTCCTGTATCGTTAAGCTTGCTATCATCCGTATAGCTGAATTGTTGTTCTGGTCCTTTACTAAAAAGTATTGGACTTTCGTCTTTCTTTCAACCAGGGACAATACGGTAAGAGTCATCTGGATCTTCAAATGAGACTTCTTTTTGAAGAGATTATACAACTCCTATTGTAAATGATTTGAAGCTATCTAACATATCCAAATAGCATTTAGTATGATAAATAACATCAGTTACTGGAAAGTAGATGCTTTTTCATTGATATGTACATCTGTATTTACAGCAGTACCTTTAGCCTTAGCAGGCTTGGTCAGATTAATTATAAGAGGGAGAGAAGAAGAACGTGGAAGAGACTTGTTACGACGAAGGTCGATGACAAGTGGCTCAGAGGAGGTGAGCTCCCTTTTGTCCTTGTTGTGAGTTAAATCAACAACAAGTGGCTCAGAAGAAGTGAGCTGCTTTTTGTCCTTGTTACGACGTAAGTCGATAATAAGTGGCTCAGAAGAGGTGAGCTCCCTTTGATTTTGATCAGCATCAACTGTTTTCTTTTGGACTGGCAAGTGAATAGCCAGTGGTTTAGAAGATTGAGGATGAGAAACACGCCCTTTGACAGGTATGATGAGAGTGTCATTGGGTACTGCTTCTTGGTCTTCTTCAGTATCCATGGCCAATACCACTTTCATAAATTCTTCTTTGTACATACGAGCATCGTTGCAATACGCTTCAACGCCTTTTAAAGGATAAAGGTCTGCAACTTCCTTGTGAACTTGTCCTTTGTCATCAATATATTTAAAGCATTGATGAAGAGTTGAGGGAACAACATTGTGTTCAAGAAGGAAGGGTCTTCCCAGAAGAGCGTTATAAGAACAACCATGATTGTCAATGATATAAAAGGTCACCTTTGTGCGAAGATTGCCTATTTGGAGTTTTAGGCGGATCTTGCCCAAAGGTTCACTTCTTCCTTGGTTGAATCCCAAGATAGTGGTGATTGTGCTTGAAAGACTATGCACTTGTATCTTTAACGCATCTAGCATTATCTTTGGCATGATGCTAAGTGCAGACCCAGGATCTATCAGGATACGATCGACTTTCATTGAATCGATATACCCTGTATAGTAGAGAAGACGATCATGCCTATTATCCTCTAGTAGCCATCTTGAGTAAAAGTGATGTTTGGAATCAACTCTAATATGCTGTGACAATGACGACAAGAGACCGGTTCGACATTGGCTTTTTGAGAAAATTTAAGCAAGTTTCATCCTGCATCAGAGCTTCACTTAAAGTCTCTCGAGTCTCCTTGGAAAGGCGCAAGAGCTCAAAAATTGATAACCTAGCCGGTGTATTGGCTAGTTGAGCCAATAAATCAAAATTGTATGGCTTTTCAAGTCCTGTAGGAGATGATTTCTTCAAACGTTTGTCAAAGCGGACTTGTTGCTTGCCTTTGTCAGCCGTCATTGGCTTGGGAGGAATATGTACTACAACTAGTGAAGATATGGAAGGAATCTCTTCAGAGGAGACAGGTTGTACTGGAATAGGTTCAGAAGAAGAAGTAGGATTCTCTTGAACTTCAGAATGATCTTTCAAATAGGCTTTCCCTGATCTGGTGTCTAACAGAATCTCTTCGTCAATTATGGGATCAAAAGACACCATGTTGCAAGTTTTTGTCTTGCCTTTAGAACGACCTTTCTTCTTGGAAGAAGAGGGCACTTCGAATTCCAGAGCAAGATCGGGATGAATCTACATAATTTCACCGTTGTCAAGAGACAAGGGAACAAGACCTTCATTTGGTGGAAGTGGGAGATTCTCAATCTCAAGAGTAGCTTTAGGAATTGGAATGACACCGTGCTGTACCATCTGCGAAGAAAAGTCACCAAATTGGACTGAAACCATGTTTGCAATAACAGTCTTCTCAACTTGCTGTAGAGTGACGACACCAGCATTGACAAGCTCTTGAATTTTGCCTTTGAGCACATAGCATGCTCGAGTAGGATATCCAATGAACCTGTGGTAGACACAATATTTAGGATGATCTGTCTTACTGACTTCATCAGGTTTCTTTGGGTCTGGAAGCTGAATTTTGTTGCTTTTGAGTAAACACTCAAAGATGCTTGTAGTGTCATTCTCGTCGAAGGAATATTCTATTTTCGGACGAGGTTCCCTCGGTGGAGGTGCAGAAGGAGTAGGAGTAGATGTAGGTGGAGCCACATTGACAGCCAGAGATTCTTTATTCTTATTCAAATTGATGTTCAAAGTCTCTTTTGCTTTACGGTTGTTTTGGCGGTTGCCACCACCTGACGTCTGATGTTCATCTCGATCGGGGTTAGACATCTGTACCCCCAATTGTTTGAACTTCTCAGCACTCACTTCAGCAGCTTTGGCGTTGACAATGAATGAAGGCCAATCTTGGAATTGGGTAGATCCCGTCCACATACTGATAATAGGCAAAGATTCGCCTTACAAGTATCAATAGTAACAGCAGCTGGAGTTCCGAAAGGCATTTTCAAAGCTTCACGGCAGAACCGTTCGATAAAGCTCTCAGCAGTTTCATTATGTTTCTGTTTGATTTTGTTGAGAGCCGACATAGTCATGTCGTTAAATCCCTCATAAAACCGTTCCAGGAAGATTTGTTTGAGACCTGAAAAGGAAGTGATACAACCATAGGGCAAACTTCTATACCAGTCATATGCTACGCCGGCTAACCAACCGACGAACACTCTGGTAAGAAGAGCGTCATTTGGCTGGAGTTGATCCCCAATCTTTGTCCCGTTCCATTCAACTGGATAGGGCTGCTTGATCCCCAATCTTTGTAAGTTGTCTTTTTCTTTGAAAGCATCGAACTGGGTTCGCAAGAGTTTGACAGCTTCATTGGCGTCTTCAGATGACGAAGAAGGAGCAGGTTGAGTTAGAGTGGTAGGAGGAGGAACAGCATTGTAAGCACTACCCCCAGCTCCTGATTGACTAGGTGTAGTTTGAATTTGTACTTGTACAGGAGGCATTTGAGGAGACACTACCCCCAGCCCAGTATTGGCAGGTACCGAAGATGCTATGATCTCTGGACTCGCAGTAGGTGCTGTCGGTGGTGTAGCATGTTGTGCCATAATGATAGAATGCATACTAGCAACCATTTCAGCCATGGTTTTTAACTTGTCTTCAAGTGCAGCGATTCGTAGTTCTTGATTTGTAGAAGTTGAAGCATCTAGATCTTCATTGACAACATAAGCTGTCACTTCTCTTGGTACAGTGGAAGACACTGTCTGTTCAGAGCTTTCGCTATATGCATCATAGTCGGAGAAAGAGTCATCTCCTGACTGAGAAGTGGGAAGATAACCTGAAGGGTTCTGAGGAAGATTCCTTTGACAGATTGTATCTCGGCTTCGAGAACGGGTATGTCGAAACACTCCTTCAGAAGATTCTTGGAGTAATTCTAAATATCGCTGGCTTGGCTTGCGAGGTTTACCGTGCTTAGAGCATCTTCTACCCCTAGTGGCTCGGAAAGTCATGTTAACAGAAGCATACAAGACTTCATCTTCCTCTGACATAGGTTCAGATTTAGCAAAAGTCAGACGATCGAAGACAGATCATTTTGTTGTTTGACAACAACATTGAATAATGACTTTGTGATTGCAATGATGATCAGATGGTTGAGATGGAGGTGTTGAGACATTGTCCCATTTTTGTCTAAGATGTTCTCGGAGATCGGGAACAACAGCAGGATGAGAAAAACTCTGAGGGATCTGTTCTTTGATAACATTCGGAACATGATTCCGATTCTTCAAATATTTAGTCCATTGAGTATACAGGTGTAGAAGCATGGAAAATATTAGAATAATGGTCCATGCGGCTCCGAATATGAAGCCCATACGGCTCATATGGGAGCTGTCTTATACGGTTCAAAGGAAGACTCTCAGTCTCATGCGGCTCGGGAGTGTATGCGGTTCAGCAGGAATATACGGCTCGATCGATGCCACGTGTCCCCCTGTGATCCTTCCCTACAGCTGGCCCTTGGAATAGTGGCCTCATTTAATGCTCTAACGCGATTTGACGACTGTGGTGGCTCTGGCATAAAGTGTCATAATGGCTCTGCCATAATGACAGACTCTTCGGGAAAAGAAGAAGATCTCTGACCCGATCCATCAGAAATCCTAGGTTGCCACGTGGCAAATCTCATGCGGCTTAAATAGAGAACAGCTTCATGCGGCTCACGGAGGAGCCACCCTATATGACTATCAGGAATCAGCCATATGCGGCCCACTGAGAGGTCAGTCCCTGCGGATCAATACAACGCTAGCTCATGCGGCTCGCAAAGACTATGCATATGCGGCTCAGTGAGAGTTCGTTCCCTGCGGCCCGATGAAGCATTGACCTATGCGGCTCACGAAGAATATCTCCCTGCGGTTCAAGTGTTGCCCATCCTATGCGGCTCTGGCAGGACCCACAATTAAAACACGTGGCATCGGATCAATCAAGGATTTAACCGAATCTCGACAAATATATTTGACATCATCATCATAATTACTGAGATCAAGGCATATCATTCATCATCAAGCCAATGGGACACGTGGCGAGCAATCGGACATTAGCATAATCAATCATGAAGATTTAAAGCATTTGGCATTAATTGCTCACAAGATACGGTGCTATCCGCATTAATGGCCTAGATTTATTGTGATCAGGATCAAGGGTTCAGATAGATTGAAGGAGCGCCGACATTCCAAACAAATGATCATTAGCAAACCCTAATGATCACACCCCACTCCTATAAATAGCCAGCATCATTCCCTTGCAACCCCCCGACAACCAGAGAATAAAAAAGAAAAGAAAAGAGAGAGACAGATATACAGAGAGAGTTCCCCTCTTTTCGATAACCACAGAGAGAGAGAAACCAGGAGAACAACAGAGGAGCAAAGAGAGCACTTCTTCGTCCATGCCAACCATCTTTTCACAAGGAGCCAAGGCTGTATACCGATCGTCCAAGGAGTAAGGCAGGGCTGCCGTCGCCTTCCCGAGCCTCTATCGTCACCCCCCCCAGAATCTAAAATAAACAATTGTACTTAGACTGCTGTACCTAGATTTTCGTCCCTAGGCTTTCTTCGTACAAGCGAGTTTGTATTGTGAGTCTAAGTTCAGTCCTCCGATAATTGTTCTGTACTTTTACAATCAATGGCAAACACGATGGGGACTCTGCTGGGGACTAACTTCTCCATGGCTGAGGAGTTGGTGACGCAATCGGATGCAGCCAAATTTGGCTCCACACAACAGAAGATGGTCATCCGCTTCGACCAACAGGCGTTCGAAGAGATGCTCTCTGAAGGCAGCGCTGGCCCGATCCAGAAGCGCACCCGCACCACGAAGGCTCGCAAATAGTGGAGGCCAAAATCATTTGCTCCTCCTCAAGTCTTCGATGAGATACCCTCTGTTGCTCAAAACGACGAGAAGGACTCCCCTGCGGCCCTACTTCAGACCGTAGACAACTCTGCTGTCCCCAAATCCGGCAGAAGAAAACACCATGATGCTGGACTTGCAGGGGCAAAGAGGAACTCTACGCGATCCGAGCCGCAAAAGGGTATTAGCCACAGGGAGAAAGCCCATGCGGCTACATCCACCAACCGGATGAAGAAAATTTATGCGGCCACATCTGTCAGCCGCATGACTTATGCGGCTATAGTTGCCAACCGCATGGATGAGACTCATGCGGCTATCAAAGTTAATCGTTTGCAGAAAACCCATGCGGCCACAGATGCCAACCGTATGCGGCCAGCCTGCACGGTCGTGACTCCTAGCCGCATAAGAGCTCAGCCGACGACAGAAGACGACCGCATGCAGACAGCCTGCGGTTTCTAATTCCAGCTGCATAGCATCCGCTCCATGCTCCTCTCGATCGGTTTTCGACCGTCTCTCATACGGTCCGAACCCTGATGATTCTCCAGACTCTGTGGTATTCAACTTGGACTCTTCGTATTATGTACCCGCAGGTGCTAAGAAGAAGAAGTCCAGGGCAGGGTGGGCTCATCAAGCCCAGACAGCTGCCCCAACCTCTGACTATCGGGGCGTCCCGCTGATTATCACGCAGGCCTCTGATAGGAAGTTGTATAGAAACGCTCAAGTCCAGTCCCCAGCGGCAAACGGACAAAGTGGTTCCTCTGACCTGCGTGAGGCTGTCCTCCACAAATGCAAGGAAAGAGAAGGGGCCTCGGCGTGCAAAGAGTCCTCACATGGACGTCATTGCACCAAGATCATCGTCAACTGCTGCTGCAGCAACATGGCAGTGACGGAAGATCGGCCGTCCGTCTTCCAAAGATTACAGCATCCGAGCTCGGAGGACGAAGCACCTCATATTGCCTCCTGCAATTCCGCGCAGAATGTCCCCGCCGAGGGGAAAGGGAAGAAGACAAGCATCTCCAGCCCAAAGATATCAACCACTACCACTAAGAAATTGTCGGCTAAACGGTTTGCCCTCCACCGGAGTATACCAACACAACCGTTCGAAGACAAAATCTGCTGCAATAGGAGATTCATCGTCCGCACCGATGAGGATCGAGGAAGCTGGGGGTAGCACTCCTCCGAACATCCATGACAATCCGATGTTTCAAGGAGACGAGCCCGGAGAAACAACTCTCCCATCAGGTGCAACGGATGCTGATGTCCCCAAGGACATCCGTGACTTTCAAAATGAAGCAAGCTCCGAAGCTGGGGATACCATTCCCTCCGAGTCCGAGCCCGAAGAAAACATTCCTACCTATCCCGATGATTTCTCGGTGCATGGGTACGAGTCAGAGGGCACATCCTCCACCGTTCCTTCCATCACTCCTCACGCAAGAACGGTATTCATGACGGACAGCAATCAAAGTGGTTCCAGTGATCGCCAACGCATCGACACTTTGGAGGCCATACTGTATGCCTTGGTCAAGTCTGTAGATGAGATCAAAGCGGCACTTCCTACTCTACAGGGAGTGACACCTGGCCAGACAAGCACGGGTCCCGCAATCAATGTAGATTCAGCGGCACCAAACCCGGGCAATAATCCTTCCGAGATAACGACCCCTACCATGACAGATGAGGCCCGAGAAGTAAGAAGAGAGGTTCAGGAGCTCCGAGCAATGTTCCACGCCCGAGAAAACTCTCAAGACCTCAGAATACCGCAACCATATCCTGCTGAATGGAGGGATGTTCCCTTTCCACCAAGATATAAGCCGTTCAATATCAACCCATATGATGGCAAGACTTCAGCAAGTCGGTACATCACTTACTTTGAGGTCACTATCGACCATCTGCCCCATGATGACGCTATCCTCACGCGGTTATTCATTGGGGCATTGGAAGGAGTCGCCTTCGATTGGTACCGCAACCTGCCAGACAATTGCATCCATTCCTTCGCTGGTTTCAGACGCCTGTTCTTGGAGAGGTTCTATGAGGTAGGGCAGGACGTCACGATGTCTACCCTCATGGACGTCATTCAAGAAGACAAAGAGCTGACGAGGAATTACATTGAACAGTTTCGTCAAACTGCAATGAAGTTACCATCTGGCAACCCGGACTCTTCCTTGATCGAAATTTGCCAAAAGAGACTACTCCCAACAATTAGTCTCTGGATGGGCGAGAGTCAATTCAAGGAATGGAAGGCTTTTATCATCAGTGCTACAAGTGCCGAAGAACGATTGAAGAAGGCTCGCCAACTGGGATTGCATATCTCAGAAGGAGAGAACAAGGGCATGCGTCCCAGCACCACCAACGACAATGGGGGTAGTCCCTCCAACAACCGGGACAATAGAGGCAAGCAGGCTATGGTGGCCGATACAGCCCAAAAGCCTGAGTCGCAACCAGCAGACAAACAATGGCCTCAAATCACTTACTCTTTGAAGACGGTCACGTCAAGCCTATCTTAGACATGCTCATTCAAGGAGATAGGATTCAGCTTCCTCCACCAAGACGAGAGCCTCGGCCGGCAGATCTGGAGAATCCGAAGTTCTGCCACTACCACCGCTACGTCCACCATGCTACGCACGACTGCTACCAACTGAAACGATATATCCAAAACCTCATCGATTCGAACGCCCTGGCCATCGATTTCGAGGAAGTAACCGTGGCAGCCAACATGGTGTCCATACAATTCGGCAGCTTCCTTCCAACAGAGACTCAGGACGGGGTTATACCCATCGTTCTGGCAACGTTGGAGATTGCTAATCTTCCGCCTGCTCGTGATCAAGCTGCTGGTCTAGTACCCCTCACTACATTGCGAGGAGAAATTATGTGGGTCCATCTGGACTTGATCCACGAGGTAACTCAGCCCACAACGAAGAAGAGAAGCAGAAAAGTCAGATCCTGCCGCACCATCTCAGCAAATGAAGAAGAAGTCACGACCGTTGTTACTCGATCTGGAGCACAATCTCAGCCCGTGGCTGAGAATCCGACTGATGATCATCCGTCCACTTCTACTGATACTCCGGGACCGGCTCAGCCTTCGACGACCGACAAGCCTAAGTCGAAGGAGACTCGCTTCGACAAATCCCTCCGAAAGGAGATACCTCAGGGGCTGGAGAGGCCCTACAACTTCGACATCTTGGCACAATTGGCCAATACACCAGCCAAATTGTCCTTATACGAACTCCTAAGGCTATCAAAGGATGTCCACACAGCTCTGAGTGATGCACTCCAAAATGCCGACATGTACTTGGCTCAGGTCAACCTCACGGGAGATAACCAACCTGCAGATCTCCAAGATAGTGCGTATACGGAAGCGATGCCAAATATCGTCTTCTCTTCGCAGGATATGCTCATCAAAACTAACCTGCACGATCGTCCGCTATACTACACTGGATACATTGGCGACGTAAAGGTGGACCGAATGCATATTGATCCTGGGTCTTCCATAAGCATCATTCCGAAGGGTCTGCTACATCATCTTCGCATTCCAATGCATCGCCTAACGCCTACAAGTACCGCCATTAGCGGTTTCAATTCGGGCAGGAGCTACCCGATCGGGAAGATCCGTCTAAAATGCCAGATTGGCGATCTCCAATCAGAAGTCACCTGCTACGTCATAGACGCTGACACTTCTTACAACATCCTTTTGGGGCGGCCTTGGATACACGATTACATGATCGTGCCTTCCACGCTGCACCAATGTTTCAAATATGTCGATAAGCATGGCTTCGTGAGGACAAAATTTGTTGATATCGATCCCTTCAAGGGGGTTGAGTCTTATTACTCAGACTCCTGTCTGTACGAAAAATCAAAGAAGCACCTGGTCGAAGAAGATGTACAAACTCATACCAAGACGGCCACAGGATCAGAAGAACCTCTAACGATCCACCTCCAGGCTCGCAAACCAGGCAATTTCGCACCCCTCACGGCCACTCTGCGTAAAGACGCAATCAGCCTCTCGGCACAGGAAGAGCAGTTGAGAATCCGGCTGCCAAGGTCCGGCCAGGTGCCGAGACCCACAACGGGGCCACTTACCATCAGACTGCCAAGAGTCGTTCCACCCTAAACGGAGAAACTCAATCCCTCCGATAGGCCACTGACAATACGCCTTTCCAAGAATGGTCATCATCCCGATACAAGGTCTGACACTTCTAGCGAACCAGCCACCCCTCGCTCCACATCAAGTGCCAGACTGGGGGTTGCTAGTCTACCGACAACCCCATGCTCCGCTCCGTCAGTTGAACCTCTAAAGATCAAGCTGACTAGGACGCCCTCTCAATCTTTATTCACACAGGGGGTAGCCAAAGAGGAACCAGAGCTAGCCAAGTATGTGGCTGCCCACACTGATGTCCCCTCCGCAGATGATGTAATCCCTCTAGAAAAGATACCTTACTTCATCAATAAAGGGTTATCTTTGAACTACACCGAGCTTAATAAGCTATGTACAATGTATGCTATGGAACACGGTATAGGCACTCACCTACACACACAGGTGACAAATGTGTACATCGTTATCCAACTTACTCCAGTAGAAGACGCTTACCGAATAATCAAGGGAGGGGACCACCCAATCATCTTCGGCCGGACGAACAACCCGCATCCCCTCGCCACGGAAGAAGTCGACCTCGGATCAGATGCTGGAGGACTGCCTCTGTATCTCTATAGCCCTCAATCCAAATATCTCATGCAGAAACAGGGGTATGATCTAGAGATGACGCCAGGACTGAATTACGGCACTGGGCGACGATTACCTTTGAAGTCGCCAGCCCCGGCGGGCAAACCATAGAATTACTGTAATAAAACTCGACGCGGTTTAGGGTATGTAACGCCTATCACGACCCCTGAAAGTTCAGATGAAGAATGCGACTGGCAGTCACATTTAACCAGATCACCAACTTCCGACTCGGATACCAGTATCGAAGATGTATTCAGACAAGTCATGTCAGTCAACATGGCATTCACCGACGCTTACGAGGAAGACGAAGACATCCCCGAAATCCTCGAGCTTGAGCCATGGGCCCAACAATTGGACGCACAATGGGAAAAGTGGTTCGAATTGAGAGAACCTCCTACTGAAGATGAGGTCATACAAGTGGATCTCGGCAGCAAATCTTCTCCAAAACCGATTTTCATCAGTAAGAGCCTAACCGACGAAGAACGGGAGTCGCTGCTAGAACTCGTAAGAGAGTACATTGATGTATTTGCCTGGAGCTATGAAGACATGCCGGGGTTAAATCCTGACATCGCTCTCCACAAACTCAATATACGGCCGGATGCAAAGCCAGTCAAGCAGCAACAGTGACGCTTCCGCCCGGGCATCATGGACGCGATCGAAGCCGAGGTCAACAACTGATAGCCAGCGGTTTCATTCGTGAAGAGCAACATCCAGACTGGGTCGCCAACAAAGTACCCGTCCTCAAGAAGAATGGCAAGATTCGAATCTGCATCGACTTCCGCAACCTGAATGAGGCGTGCCCCAAAGATGAATTCCCCCTCCCCATCACAGACATCATGATTGATAACACATACGGCTTTGAACGTATGTCATTCATGGATGGATTCTCGGGGTACAATCAAATCAAGATGTCTCCCGGTGACTAAAAGCACACATCATTCCGAACACCGATTAGCACGTACTGCTACACAGTCATGCCATTCGGTCTAAAGAATGCAGGCGCTACATATCAGCGAGCCATGAGTATCATTTTCAGAGAACATTTGTGCAAGACGGTGGAATGCTATGTCGATGACATTGCCGTCAAGAGTCGCCGTAAGGAAGACCATCTTCAGGACCTGAGGACGGTATTCGACTTGATGCGAGCCCACAATCTGAAGATGAACCCTACGAAATCGTTCTTGGGCGTATCCAGCGGGAAGTTCTTGGGCTTCATCATCACTGCACAGGGTATCCATGTAGACCCCGAAAAAACAAAGGCGATTATGGAGATGGCTCCCCCGAAAAATCTCCACGAACTTAGAGGCCTCCAAGGAAGGCTAGCTTACATCAGGAGGTTCATTTCTAACCTCTCCGGGCGCTGCCGACCATTCACATACCTCATGAAGAAAGGAGTCTCATTTGTATGGGACGAGGAATGCCAGCGTGCTTTCGACAGCATCAAGGAATACTTATCAAATCCTCCAGTTTTGGTGGCTCCGGTCCCTGGAAAACTATTCTTGCTCTACGTACGAGCAATGGAACACTCCCTTGGTGCCCTACTGGCACAAAACAACGACGTAGGCCACGAGCAGGCTATATATTACCTCAGCCGAATGATTATTGGGCCAGAACACCGATACACCGCTGTGGAGAAGGAATGCCTCGCCCTGGTGTTCGCCATTCAAAAGACGCGGCACTACGTCACAGGGCAAACCATACATGTGATCTCCCGAGTCAACCCTCTCAGAGTCCTCATGACTAAACCAGGGGCACTCAGTTCTCGCCTTGCTACATGGGCAATATTGTTGTCCCCCTATCATATGATCTTCGTTCCGCAGAAGGCTGTCAAGGGTCAAGCCCTGGCAGACTTCTTGGCGGCCCACCCAGGATCGGAGTCATCCAGAATATATGAAGAGATTCCAGATGAGGTCGCCGATTCGAATACAGCCACCCACGATAACATATGGCAGATGTTCTTCGATGGCGCTTCAAGAACCGGACCCAAGAGAAATATTGTCGTCGGGGTCGGGGGTGGTATTGATTTCTCCTACTGGGCTGGTGATCAATCGCGCCTACTCCCTCACAGAACCCTGCTCCAACAATGTGGCTGAGTATAACGCTCTGGTCATTGGCCTCCAACTCGCAAGAGAACTGGGGGTAGGATACCTTGAAGCATACGGCGATTCCCAACTAATCGTCAATCAGATCCGAGGCTCATACGAAGTCCGCCACGAAGACATGATCCCTTATTACCAAATAGCGATTGACATCATCTCGTCATTCGAGGGGTTCTTCATCGAATATGTCCCCAAACTCCGAAACATCGAAGCTGATGCCCTAGCTGGTCTTGCCGCTTCCCTAGCAGTTCCAAACTATGATCGCCAATCAGTGGATGTGATAGGCCACGAACTGGTCTGTTCCAAGAACATTGTGCAATTCGTGGCAAGTTATTCCGCCCAGACGATCGATGATGCCCCAGACTGGAGACAACCATTCATCGACTTCGTCGTCTACGACATCCTCCCAGAGAACCCAAATGAAGCTACTTCCGTCAGACGGTGTTCTCTCAGGTTCTTCTACGATACGGAGACGAAGATGCTGTATCGCCGCTCCTATGACGGATTATTACTCCGGTGCCTGTCGAACACAGAAGCCAAAGAAGCCGTGCGAGAAGCTCATGACGGTGTCCTGCGGGGCCCATCAGCCCGGCCCAAAACTACAAGATCGCCTTCGCCGAATGGGCTACTACTGGCCCACGATGGTGGCAGATGCGATAGACTATGCCAGAAAATGCAAAGCTTGCCAAGTCCACGCAGACTTCATTCACCAACCATCGGAGTTTCTACATTCGACAGTGGCATCCTGGCCATTCGAAGCATGGGGAATGGATATCATTGGCCCAATCACCCCACCTTCCTCCCGAGGACATCGCTTCATACTTGCTATCACTGATTACTTCTCCAAATGGGCGGAAGCTGTCCCACTCGCAGAAGTTAAGACTCCAAACGTGATCAGCTTCCTTAAGCATCACGTAATCTACCGCTTTGGATTACCCCGAAGGATCATCCATGACAATGGTCCACAGTTTGCAAGTCACGCATTCTATCGGTTCTGCGATAAGCACCGCATTCAGAATGTCGCTTCGACACCGTACAACCCGACAGCAAATGGGTTAGCAGAGGCATTCAACAAAACGATCATCAAACTCCTCAAGAAGTTTGTCTCCTCCAACAAACGTGACTGGAACGAAAAGCTCGGCAAATGCTTATGGGCTTATCGCACCACAGTTCGAACAGCCACCGGGAATACACCATTCTCCCTGGTGTACGGGAGTGAGGCGGTCCTCCCATTGGAGACTCAAATCCCCTCACTCCGCGTCGCCCTCACCTATCAATTGACAACGGATGATAACTACCGACGTCGACTACAAGAGTTGGAGGCCTTAGATGAAAAATGCCTCCTTGCTCAGCAAAGGATCGAGCTATACCAAGCACGCATCTCAGGAGCCTTCAACAAGAAGGTTCAGATCAGAACATTCCAAGTGGGTGATCTTGTACTGGCAGTCCGCAGGCCAATGGTCATGACTCACAAGACCGCCGGCAAGTTCCAGCCAAAATGGGAAGGTCCATTTGTCATCGAGGCCGTGTTCTCCACGGTGCTTACCGCCTCGCCAAGCAGAACGGAGACTTGCTCATGTTGCCCGTCAACGGCAAGTTCTGAAGAAATACTATGTTTAAACATCATTCTCCAGATTATCGAGTCATGTACCCTTTAGTACCACTGAACTCTCATCCACCCTATTTCAAATTACCGAGTCATGTACCCTTTAGTACCACTAACTCTCATCTACCCTATTTCAAATCATCGAGTCATGTACCCTTTAGTACCGCTGAACCCACAACATTTAGATTATCGAGCCACGCACCCGCTGGTGCCGCTGAACTCTCACTCCCTCAATATTCTAAATTACCAAGTTATGTACCAGCTGGTGCATCTGAACTTACATTCCGGTCACTCTTACAGATAGTAAGTCACGTATGATTATACCTCTGAACTTTCTTCCTGGAAGAGATCCTCCCTCAGATCCACTACCCGCACTCCCAGTGCACAAAAAGGGGTAGTCGATCCACCAATTTTTGAAACGACCATGTCCTCATTACCTCTGAGTCGTCTTCACTTCTACCAAAAACAAACCGCCCCCTCGCATAGAACTTCCACGTTCTCCTACCTCTGAGTCATTCTATGTACCCACTCTTCATTGAGCCCACTCCCGCCATGTCCTCATTACCTCTGAATGGGAAGGCTCCGTCGAAGACATCGTCATATTTGCCATGTCCACATCACCTCTGAGCAAGTATGCCGTCCTCTTTCAACTTATCTGTACCCACAACCGGAGTACGACAAGGATAATAGGTCCACAAATGTCCTCTGTTGACCACAAACGTCCTCTGTTGACCATAAATGTCCTCTGTTGACCACAAATATCCGCTATTTACTACAAATAGCTTCCGTGAAGTCTCTCCTGCCATGTTCTCATTACCTCTGAGCAGGAAGATCTCACGATAAAACCTTCACGTTTGCCATGTCATCATAACCTCTGAGCAAATGTGATTGGTTTCCTTTCATCCCATTATCCGTATCCTGAACCAGGGTACGCCAAGGATAATAGGTCCACAAATATCCCTTGCTAAGCTTCTTAGCATAAATCCACCATCTTACCATGCCCCGGGAGCCCAGCTGCTCTACGGCATTCTTTCCCCCAACCAAGAACACCCATGACCACTTTGCCATGGCTACTCCAAACATCCAAACTTGTTATCCGTACCTAAAACCAAGGTACGCCTAGGATAACAGGTCCACAAATAAATCCCCCAGTAAGTCCAAATTCTATAAACACCGCAAGTACAAGAAAGAAAAGATGAGTTGAAACATGCTCATTATTCAAAAATCAAAGGGCTACATCAGCAGGGATCACATCCCTTACAAAAATCAAAAGACAAAAAAAAGAAGAAGACGAGGGCGGATCACTGCTCTGGAGCACATAACGCCGTAACGGTCCTTTATCAAGGCAACCGACCGCTCAAGCCTCTGTTTGGCTCGACGCTCCGCCTCCTGGTTCAGCACCGTCGCATCCTCCAGATGAGCATGGGCTCGCCAGTTGTCCTCAAACTTCTTGAAGGCCCGCTCCAGGTTGACAGAAGATCGGAGACCCTCTCGCCTCCCGAGCGATCAACTCCTGTTCTGCATGAGCAGTCTCCCGCTCTGACTCTAAGAAGGCCAACTCCTTCTAGAGTGCGAGAATCCGCTCCTTCGTGTCGGCTACTCCGAGAGGAAGATTCTTCCCGGGCCCTACAAGCCTGACTCCGACGACCCAGTCGGTCATAGGAGACGGAGAACTTGTCAGGTCCCCCTGCACAGCCGGTCCGCAGTTTCTCGAGCAATCTTGATCCTGTCCCGAGCAGCAACCAGGAAGCCCCGCTCCCGTTTCGTAGCGGGCAAGCCAGCCTGCCGTACTGCCAGCAGTTGGGTCACAAGTCGGTCAGCCTCTGTCAACTTAGGCTCCAGGAGCGTGGCTAACCCCACCCCACCAGGAAGACCCTTCAGAGTGTCGATTTGGCCCCGAGCGCCCGCAAGACAGAGAAAAAGGGATCCCCCATTCCACGGCAGCGTTTACACCCCTCCCTAAGTGACGATAGAAGCTGTCAACCATATCCTGCGTCACCTCGTCCAGAGCCTCCAAGGAAGCCGGTGTCAACGGGATGTGGCTGGCAGCGCAAAAGAAGACGCGACAGAATCTGCCGCTCCTCCCAAGAGAAACCAACTCTGCACGGAAGGACGCTTGAACATCGGCCAATTCTCCTCAGCGGCCCACAGAATTTGGATGCTCGGCAGGGTCGAGAGGTCGATCTCCGGAGCCGTATAAGCAGCCAAGACGAGGCCGGGGCCAGCACCAACTCCATCCCCATCTGCCCAGAGCTGGCAGGATGTCCCTCAACATGCGATGACGAAGGAGAGGAAACGCTCCTCTCGCCCAGATCACGGCAGACCGGCCTTCCCCGAGAACATCCGCGGCGGGAGGTAAAGGGTCAGGACCTGCAGGGCCAAGGCAATAATGAATCGACTTGACCCGAAGGATATGTTGATAGAGCAAATAAGCCCCCTCGGTGGTCAATATGTGGCTCAGCTTACCAGTGGAAGAGCGTGGAGGCTGGGGTTCGCCTACAGCCATCACAACCTCTTCACCAACAGCCTCCGAGTCAGAAACATAGACTCATCCTCCCTTGCATCCTCAGGAGAGATGCCCAAAATGGCATCGTCTTGCTGAAGTTTAGGAATCTCGAGACGGGCCCATGGAAACTTCGTCACCCCGGGCTGGGCCTCAGCAGCTTGGGAGTCCTCAGCCGCTGTTGAGAGAGCCCCCGCAGAGAGAACCGCGGCACACATGTCGCTAATCAAAGCAGCAAGGGCCGGATCAACTACTGGGGCAGTAGATGGTTCAGGAGAGCCTGGTTCGTCAGACGCCTACAAAGAAAAATGATCAAGTCATTCTTCAAGAGGAAAGAAAACTACAACAAAGATATAACTCCGACTTAGTCTTACCTCCGGAGTAGCATCTGTACCTTCACCCTTCTCGGTGATAAGTGATCCACGAGACCTAACAGTGGCTCTCTTCACGGAAAAGGTCGCTCCACTGTCATAAGACTCGGGTCTGACCTGTTTACGCGAGGGACCAGACACGGCTGAAGGTTGTTCTTCTCTCACTACTCCCTCTTGCGTAGTAAGCAATAGATCTTCCGCCGGGTTGTCGGGTGTGGAAGCGGTTGATCCGCTACTTCTTCACCAGAGAGGGAGCCTTCACTGTCATTATCATCCTCATCCTCAGCCGACTCGGAAGGTTCTGATTCAGGGAGGGGGACCTGGAGCGCCAGTTGTTTCTAGCCTTAGCCCCTTTGGGCTTCTCCTCTAAGCCGGTACCCACGATGAAACTGGTACTCGGATCAAAGTTAACAGGAGGCTTGTTCGCCATAACGTGATACAAAGCAGCCACATACAAAATTTCCTTCGGTGCCTTAGCATCGGGAACCGAGAAGCTAACCCGAGTATGATAAGCGTCATAATAATTCTACGCTCGGACGCCGTCAAGAACGCTGCCTTCAAAACCCAAACAAGGGTTGGGACAATCAAGGAACAACTGGCTATAACCAAACTGGCGGGAAAACCTGCTAGGTAGGTAAGGTTCCAAATACACATTATCTCGGTTGCGATAAACCAATGCGCGAGGCGGATATTGCGCAACCAAGCAAGCATATCCGGAGACAGAAAATGAGAAGGTCCAGTACCATCAAGGTGTACCTTCCTTACTTCCTCATCAGAAAAAGGAGGAACAGACACAAAGAGGTCACACCCATCCACTCTCGCCAGCGCCCTCTACAAGCTGGCATAGTATTGTATTCCAAGACCGGTTATGGCATTTGAAGAGGAAAGCATCTTCGGCTGTAGCATCTTCCGCTACCCCAGGTCCCAGCAAAGACTTGTAGTGCATCGCCAACCACCCATCAGGTAGTGGAAGGGCAGTTCTACGCGCTCAAAATCCAAAGTCTTCTTGCGAGCAATGACCTTGGACGAGAATGTTCGCAGACCACGGTGTATGCTGCACCATAGCAGGAAGGAGGGCCAGCCTAACCCGAATACTAGTTTAACGGCAGGGAGGATGAAACGACGACCAATCCTCTCGATAGAACCCGCTCCTCCCAGACTACGCAGTTTCGTAGCCATATCATTAAAAATCCAGCCAGAAGCGCCTTCTCCGACATCTGTATGGTCCCGTAGTAAAATAACTAAGAGAGTCAGCTTGACTCCCGAATATATCGCTCTTGGATCGCGACTTCTTGACACTTGACATCAGTCCCTTACCTCTGCATGCGTTCGAGGGCTCGGGGAGTAACTTCGCCAGAAGGATCAACTCTAAAAAGATAATTAATCCAGGATGTGGTATGGGGAGCGTCCCCTCGGAGCTATCCGTCGTTTTTATAGCCATCTGATGACAAGCACTATGGTGGCACAACAACTCCCGATACACCGCAACAGAACCCGGGAGTTGCCTGTCCAAGGCCTCGAACTCCTCATTCGACGGGGTATACACCTCGAAAGGCTCATTCCCCCATGGAAGTTTAGAGACAGTATACATCTCGTGAAGAGCAAGCCCCAGCTCCCCTACTGGTGCAAAGAACGTCCCCGTTCGCCGACCATACATCTCCAAGAGTGCTACGAAAGTGGTTTATTAATGGGAAGCCCGTGACAAGTGCCCCGAATGGCATGGTAAAGCCCCACCTCCCACAAGAATGTTCCATAGGTCTGCAAAACCCAAGTAGTCAACTGGGCCCACGTAGAGGTGGGGTTTATCCAGTTCGGCAGTGCCACCTACCAACAGGATAAGACCGTTGCGAACAAGCCGATTCAGGAAAGTATCAGCTTGAGTAAGTGTGAAGTTGGGACCGTATACATTCATGAAAGAGCCGGGGCCAGACCATCATATACCGAGGACGGAATCCTTACCCGCATACGCTGACCGCATATTCGATTATAATGGATGTTGCCATCAACATCCCTGATTGAGTGGGAGTTAAGTTACATACCATCTTCGGTCCAGCAATACCATATTGAACCATGACAAAGGATAATGACGTTCCATGAGAGGAATATGGATTGCCACCCCATCCAAAGAAAAATCCCAGTTCTCGAAATCTCTAAACTCGAGGATTCTTGATGATTAAAGCATCACCGAAAAGGAACAAAGCTTCAGGTATTTTCCATCCAGCTTTCCAGTATTCATCATGGAACGGAGGTAATGGAGGGTCTGATCCTCAATGGCCTTCAACCTCTCCGAAGGCTCATCAGTAGGGAATTGATTCAATACCTGCTTAATTAAGTCGTCAAGACGCACGCCCAGGGTGAATTGATTCGAACCCACTATAGCTCCCCAACAGGATTTACGGGCAGATTCACTGGAGAAAGACGAAAGAAACGAGGTTAGGAGATAGTCAAAAAACAGAAGCATTGGAAAGATCATCTGAGTCTATGCGGCTCGGGTTGTCACAGCCTCATGCGGCTCAGCATTAGATACGTCCATGCGGTTCGGTGCATCATAGCCTCATGCGGCTCTGCGTTAGCCGAGTCCATACAACTCAAATTCAGACGAGCTTATAGACCCATGCGGTTCAGGCTAAGCACGCCTACAAAGCCGGACTCATACGAGCGGATGCGGGTGTAAGCAAACGAGTTTATGCGGTTCAAAAAGTGAGCAACGCTTATGCGGCCCAAATCGAAAACACATATGCGGCTCAGATCGAGTATAAAAGCCCATACAGCCCCATGGGACGAAGGATTCATGCGGTCACATCGATAAGCCCCGTACATACGGCTTGTGCATAAAATATGCAGCAGAGCCATGACAACAGTTAGGGTTTCTAGACGACCCTTACCAGCGATAGGCGGGTAAACGTCGGGATGAATAGAACGCACAACAGCCGGCGGAGGAGTGACCACGTTCGTCGCTGCAGTCGTCGTAGAAGCAACCGCCTTACCTTTCGCATCCTTCGATGCAGCAGCTTTCTTGGGAGCCATGGTCGATCGTTGAAGGTAGAAGACGAAGAGCAAAAATGGCAACAGGGAATTCGAGCAAAGGGAGAAGGTAAAGAAACCCCCAAGCGACTAAACGACTCTTATTTATAGGCGAAAGAGACCCACGAAACGAACAGACGTCTCGGATTGTGCCTCGGATTACGTGTTGCTCCAAAAGATAAAGGCAAAACGCTTCGGTCAAGGCAAAACCGACCCTTGGGATCCTTCTCCAAAAGACGACGTTAAATCAAAACGAATCAAGAGTATTTAATGAAGATTTGCACACGTAGTCAGGACACGTGGCAAAGAGCCTATACGGACAGATGAATCTATGCGGCTGGAACACTTATACGACATAAACGGGACCATGCTTCTTATTCAAAGTGTTTCAATTTTGCAAATTGAAAACTTTGAAGGGGGTCCTGTAGAAGCATGGAAAATATCAGAATAATGGTCCATACGGCTCCGGATATGAAGCCCATGCGGCTCATATGGGAGCTGTCTTATACGGTTCAAAGGAAGACTCTCAGTCTCATGCGGCTCGGAGTGTATGCGGTTCAGCAGGAATATGCGGCTCGATCGATGCCACGTGTCCCCCTGTGATCCTTTCCTACAGCTGGCCTTTGGAATAGTGGCCTCATTTAATGCTCTGATGCGATTTGACGACTGTGGCGGCTCTGGCATAAAGTGTCATAATGGCTCTGCCATAATGACAGACTCTTCGGGAAAAGAAGAAGATCTCTGACCCGATCCGTCAGAAATCCTAGGTTGCCACGTAGCAAATCTCATGCGGCTTAAATAGAGAACAGCTTCATGCGGCTCACGGAGGAGCCACCCTGCTATCAGGAATCAGCCATATGCGGCCCACTGAGAGCTTAGTCCTTGCGGATCAATACAACGCTAGCTCATGCGGCTCGCAAAGACTATGCATATGCGGCTCAGTGAGAGTTCATTCCCTGCGGCCCGATGAAGCATTGACCTATGCAGCTCACGAAGAATATCTTCCTGCGGTTCAAGTGTTGCCCATCCTATGCGGCTCTGGCAGGACCCACAATTAAAACACGTGGCATCGGATCAATCAAGGATTTAACCGAATCTCGACAAATATATTTGACATCATCATCATAATTATTAAGATCAAGGCATATCATTCATCATCAAGCCAATGGGACACGTGGCGAGCAATCGGACATTAGCATAATCAATCATGAAGATTTAAAGCATTTGGTATTAATTGCTCACAAGATACGGTGCTATCTGCATTAATGGCCTAGATTTATTGTGATCAAGATCAATGGTTCAGATAGATTGAAGGAGCACCGACATTCCAAACAAATGATCATTAGCAAACCCTAATGATCACACCTCGCTCCTATAATAGCCAGCATCATTCCCTTGCAACCCCCCGGCAACCAGAGAATAAAAAAAGAGACAAATATACAGAGAGAGTTCCCCTCTTTTCGATAACCACAGAGAGAGAGAACCAGGAGAACAACAGAGGAGCAAAGAGAGCACTTCTTCGTCCACGCCAACCATCTTTTCACAAGGAGCCAAGGCTGTATACCGATCGTCTAAGGAGTAAGGCAGGGCTGCCGTCGCCTTCCCGAGCCTCTATCGTCACCCCCCAGAATCTAAAATAAACAATTGTACTTAGACTGCTGTACCTAGGTTTTCGTCCCTAGGCTTTCTTCGTACAAGCGAGTTTGTATTGTGAGTCTAAGTTCAGTCCTCCGATAATTGTTCTGTACTTTTACAATCAATGGCAAACAACAGGGAAGTGCTCACTTTATTGGCATAAGTGTCGGGATTTTGACCCTAGAGATTTATTTCTGATGATGTTTGGTCTTCGACATTGGCTGTTTGTGTTTTACCGAAGTGGGTCTATTGAGATAAGTTCTGAGATCAGCAAATTCACCCCCAGGGGTTTCTGTCTGAGACACTAACAGTTTTCCCTGTCTGGAACGGGAAATCTTGAGAGTCGGGAGGTCCTGGAATTCTGCTACCGGGGTAGGCAGAATACCTCTTTGGTCAGTACAAGTTCTCTTGTTATAAAGGAAAGAAGAATCCTTGTTTGAAAGAGTTCTAGTACTGATTGGTACCGAAGCACGTTCAGATTGATCTTCTTCAGAAAAAACTGAAGAAGATTGAGAAAAGACCAAAGGACCTTTTCCTTTGTTTTGTGAGGAAGGGTTAGCTAAAGAGCGTTTCCCTCTATTGTCTTCCAAGTCCTGGGACAAGGAAGTTTGAGAAAACCAACGGGCCTTTCCCTTTATTTTGAAGAGGAAGAGGAATAGCCAAAGGACTACCTCCAGTAGATGCACAGGAACAGTGTGTTTGAGAGGAGGAACAGAATCTCTCCCTTTGTTGAGAAGAATAGAGTTTAGCCAAAAGGTTGTCACTCTTGGATTGCGCAGGCATGCTTTGCGCATGGGTTGATGGTACACTAGTTCTGGCTACAGAGACTGTAGTTTGTGCATCAGGAGTTCTTGCCACAGAATGCTTAGGTTGCACTCTGGTTGGAGTGTTGGTTTGTGCAGGAAGATTGGTAGCCAATTGCGCCAGGGGCATAGGAGTTTTATACTTAGCCATGGCAGTATATGAAGTCTTTTGTGCACTGGCCATAGCAGATTGGACAGCAGTAGCAGAAACAGATTGTGCAGTAGGCTTGGTGACAGAAGCTTTGGACTGCGCAGCAGGGTTGCAGGCAGACTGCGCAGAAAACTTGCTGTCAATATTAACTGAATGTGCAGCAGTCTTTGGGACCCACACTGGGCGCACTTTGCTTGTGGCAGCAGTGGTTGCAGTGCGAGGAGTGGTCTTGGAATTGATCATAGACTCGTAGGCTATCTGGTTGATCTTCACAACCAGTGTCTTCTGCGTCTTTCCGATAGACGCTACGTCACATTGAGTTGTCACTTCCTCGTCGGAGGAGAAAGTCGTCCCCAGCAGATTCACCATTTTGTTTGCAAAAACAAAAGTTGAAGAACTTTATTGATACAAACTTTGTAAAAGATTACAATTTAAATTATGGGAATGGTACAACTTTAGGAATCCAATCTAGATGACGATTGCTTATCCCTTGGACGATGTGAACTCTGAAGACGAAGCCTCTGAAGTTGAGAAAAATTCTGGAATTGAAGGCAAAAAGCCTCGAAAGTTGAAGACAAAAGCCTCGGAAGAATACAGCAGCACTTGGGCAAGAACTCCTGAACTCTCTGAACTTTGAAGTCTGATCTCTCTATAATCAGATCTCTGATTATTGATTCTTGATTCCCTTGAATGGAGACTTGAAACTCTATTTATAGAGTTCTGAGAAATAACTAACTT
>JANAVB010032784.1:0-30945 GCA_029216955.1 Iris pallida
GTGATCTCATGCCTCCGGGTTGCCGTCAATACCTCATCGAAAGTCTGGTAGTTGTGCCCTTCTATCAATTACAAGAGTTCAAGATGAAACCCTTGATGAAACCTCATAGCCCTCTGGCTCTCCGTTGCCACCATCTTCGGGGCGAATCTACTCAGTCTGCAAAACTCTGCTACATAAGCATCCACTGTCTTGCCGGCCTACTTGAGGTTGATAAACTTCTGTTGTAGCTCAAACTGTGCCACAACTCCATAGTACTTCGTCTTGAACCTCGCAGTAAAATTGTCCCAAGCAATAGGACGTCTGATGCCCACTTCTTCTGATTCCTACTAATCACGTACGAGGTCCTGAAGCAACAGCTTCACTTGATCCACACGTTCTTCCGTTGGTACCTTAGCCACTGCCAAAATAGCCTCGATGTCCTTTAGCCATGCATCTGCTGAAATGGCATCTTTCGTGCCCTCGAAACGATGGGGGTTGTACTTGCAAAATCTGGTTGACGCCCCTGAATCAGTCCTCACTCCCCTTTCTGAAGCCGTTTGTAATCCTTGGTTGAGCAATATATTCTGCTCTTGCAGCTGAGTGTGCATGTGTTGCTGGGTCAACATCTGATGTTGCTGAGTAGCCATAATCCCTCTTATAATTTCTAGAAGGGCTGGTGTGTCTACTGCCATAGGGGTAGGTGGAACTGTTGGTGGTGTTGGAACCTCCGGATACTGCGGTCCAGCTGCTGGTTCCACTATCACCTCTTCTTGGATGGTCTCTTGAGGTAGTACTGGCATTCGTTGCTAACCAGCATGGTCATATTGTTCATCTTGCCCTTATTGTTGCTGTCCAGCTCTGACAGATGCGGACGAGGTACCCCTAAGAAAAGGAAAAGAGAACAATCAAACGACCGGACGGGAAAGATCATTGGAGTCAAAGGATACCAGAATGTCAAGCTAGGGTCGAGAGTAACGAATCATGAGATCAAAGGGAAACATGTATGATTGAGACATCCTACAAATTAAAACACCCCACAAGTCTAAAATCAGACCTGCATGGGCCACCACTAAAACCTTGTCACGCCCCTGAACCAGAATACCGGAGAGCGGAGGAATGACTCAGCCAGCTACGTATTACGGGTAGATGAATACCGTATAATACGATCAATGCTGTCTAAGAAAGGAGGGGGTTCATACTACATGAAAGTCTCACTATGGTCACTCAACATCTATTGTCTCAATCATTCAAACAAGAAGCAATAATAGAGAACATGTAAGATAAAGCAGTAAGGCGTCCCAAACGCTTAGTCAAAATATTCTTGAGTTCTGGCTGTACAAAACATAGCCAGATGGTATAGCAAGATATACACAATCGTTATCAGCTGCAGTCTGACTTAGTTACAATTATGTAAAGTAAGTACAAGACAATCCGACTAACATGTCGGTGCCAAGCGACAAAATATAAAGTAAGTAGCAAAACGAGCAGGGAAGTAAAGAACCCACTCGTGTCCTCCTGCGATCATCCCTCTAGTATTGACCATCTTGGAGGTAGAAGTAAGCTGAGTCCCCGGGAACTGGCTCTAAATCTGACCATACAAAACCAGAGAGGTTAGACCTCTAATAGCAAGTACCACAAAAAAGCACGACATGAGAACTAAAACCAGTAATAAGAGTTAAGTATATGATAAATAAGTCTCCGCTTCCTACTGGGGTTCACACAACATAACGACACTTCAAACCAATTTTCCAACCAAACAAGGACAGAAGTTGACCCGTCATATCCTGACATTCTGATTATCTCAGTAGTTAACAGAGTAGGTACAGTGCACAAACAAATCAATTTAAATGGCCATACAACTACTATGGCTTGCTACTGAAAGTTCCAAGTTAACCTGGAAATATACAATAAGGATTCCTCAGTTCTTACTATTTACAAGCAAGGATAGTCTATCCAATAATCAATTACGTCAGTCATGAATTAGACGAGTCCCAGCGGGATGCCCGTCATCAGTATATAGTAAATAAATATAAGCAGATACCGCTCCCTGCCCGTGTGGCAGATTTGCAGTATCCGTGGGAACCAGCCGGCATATCGGTGCACTAATTGTCCCAAGGATGGCTGCCATGTAAGAACTCGGGAATCCATTCTCTCTATACAATCGCTATTTTATTTAACTTAGATGTTAATTGAAATCCCATGCCGTAGATCATGGTCATTTAGGATGAGTACTTTCGTACAAAGTACGATATGTACAACTCTACAACAATGCCCGTGCAGTTAGGTTGTAGGTCTTACATAGCGTAATACAATAATCAAACCTAGCCACAGAATAATCATGCCTTGACTGTAAAGTACACATGCCGCTTTTATAGAAAATCAGTTAAAGCATGCACGTGTCCATATGCCAATGTTCGGGATCGGCTAGTCGATTGTAATGGTTCATAGTTAATATGAACGTGTCTCATTCAGTTTCAGTAAGACGACTAGCCAGTCTCGTTAGTTCCAACTAGGCACGCATGATCAATCATTTAGTCAAGGTAACAATCAATGTCAATTCGTGCCAAGGCATGAAAGTCAAACTAGTATTTAGTATGGTCGAGTCTATTACTCTCAGGGTTAAGTTCCAGTCATTCTGGGTATCCATAAACCAATCGAGACACCGGACACATTTCACACAACATTATATATTAAAATATTAACATATCATGATTATATCGAGTTTATGTTAAAAGGCGTAAGGATATAATGAGGGGTACCATGTACGCCAACGGAGTACGCTCAATGAATTACGCCAAGCCAGAAGAGTACGCCCAATGAAATATACGTAAAGGAGATTTATGCGTGAGGGAATAAAGCTTGCGCGTAAAAGAGTACGCTCCAATAAAGGAACAAAGTTGTGCATAAAAACTCGTCTTATGCCAAGCCAGAGGAGTACGCATAAAAATAAAGTTACGCGTAAAACTCGTATGCATAAAGAATAACGTTACTCGTAAAACAATATACGCGTAAAGGAATCGTTACGCGTAAAACAATGTACGCGTAAAGGAATCGTTATGCGTAAAACAATGTACGCGTAAAAGAATTCATACGCTTAAAACAATGTACACGTAAAAGAATCGTTACGCGTAAAACAATGTACACGTAAAGGAATCGTTACGCGTAAAATAATGTACGCGTAAAGGAATCGTTACGCGTAAAACAATGTACGCGTAAAGGAATCGTTACACGTAAAACAATATACGCATAAAGGAATACACCAAGCCAGAGTAGACTTGCGTAAACCGAATTCACGCTGACACGAATGAACGTGGGCGTAGAGCTTGATATTACGTGGGCACATATAAATGTGTGCGTAGAGAACCTCCGGAACTCTAATTCCATGAACTTCAATCTAAGCCCAAAATGGGATTCCATAGGTAAGAATGGCGTATAACACAAATCTCACAATCTGGAACGAACAAAACTTGAAAATAAGGAAGCTTGATAGATCAAAACCCACAAAATCCAAAAATAGTAATTTCTAGATCTACTAAAAATGAAACATCAAAATACAAAATGCTAAGTTCTAAACTATCATAGGATCACGAGAGAAAGATAAATGAATCATAAAAATATGGGTTCTCATGTGGAGCAAGATGTACTTGCCTATGGGTTTGGTTGGTGGAGAGAGTTATGAGGAAGAAGAAGAGTAAAAGAGAAAGAAGAAGTAATAAAGAGAGAGAAAGGGGTTGGGGCTTTAAATGAAAATGATGGTAGGTAGGGGGTTGGTCGGGTTCATGGTGAACCACCAAAATTTGGAAATAAACCAACCCAAACCGAACCCAATGAGCAAAGCAAAAGCAGAAAATAAAATACAGAAAAATAATTAGCGTAAAATTAAAGAAATTAAACACAGAATAATTGCATGATAAATATTAAATAAATACATTCAAGCAGTATACGTATTAAAATACGCATTTTGGGAACGGGTAGTGACAGGAGGAGAAGAAATAGGGAGAGAAGGAGAAGAGGAGAAGAAACTTACATTATAATCAGGATAATTAAATATACCAATAATAATACTAATGATAATAATAATAGTAATAATAATAAAACCTTTACTAATTATATTACTTTCTTCCCCCAAATGAACACAGAGAGAGAGATGGGAAAAACGAGGGAGGAGTGGGAGAGAAGAACAGAGAGAAGAGAGAGAGAGGGACGGGAAGAGATAAGGCAGAGGGACGGTGAAAGAGGATGAGAAGGAGAAGGAAGGACGAGTGTGGAGGCTTACCGGAGGCGGGTTCCGGTGGTGCGATGGTGGGTTCCCGGTCGTCATGGACACGCGGCAATGCTGGAGACTCCAGCGTGGTCGGGATCCACGCGTTCATGGCGGCACATGCTCGTCGGCACGGGCTGCTAGATGGGCCGTTATGCGCGACCGCGGCTGTAGTGATAGGCGAGCGTCGACGCGGAAAGGTCACACTATGGCGGCGCGCGTAGGAGCTCGCGACGGCGGTCACAGTGCTCGACCCGGTGATGGCGGGTGGCTGGATCTGATCTGGAGTTGGGCTACGGTAGCTTGACGCAGTGGGATCCAGCGGCAAGTTGGAGGCGAGGTGAGGGTTGTGTTTCTCTGGTGTTTTTTTAATGATGCCGGTGTCGATGTGATTTGGAAATGGTGGTGGTAGTCGATGGCCGGGGAAGGCCGCGGCGACGGTGGCGGTGGTGATTTCTGGCTTTGGCAAGTCTGCCGCGGATTGGTCGGGATGGGGTGAAAGTGATCTGTGATCGCTGTCGTCGTGTCCGGGGTGTGTCCCGACACGAGGTGGATGGAGTCTGTACACGTGTCCTGCGAAACACGGGACGGGTCGGTGTCCGGGGTTGTCGGACACGGTGGAGATAATTGTATTTGTACTAATATGGATATAGTGGATGGGACGGGAACACGGACACGATGCACATGTTGGGTTGTGGTTGTGATGTTTGTGGAATTTATTGAGGAAAAACAAAAGGAGTCTCTCATTATATAGGAGGTAGTGGTCCTAAATGGATATGGATTAGTAGTAGTTTTAAACCCCGTTGGATAATCTCCATCGATTTTAAATTGGTTTAAAAATTAATTTGATAGCTATTTTAAGATAAAACTGATAAATCCAAAATTATCTTTTCCAATCTAATTTATCGTATTTAATCGAATATTTACTCAAACTAAATTACAAATAACATTTTCAAATAATAAAATAATGTAATTAATTAATTTCAAAATTCTTGATAATTGTTTAAATATTGAAATGCCATTTTCATAAATCGAATAAAATTTATAATTCGTTTTTGAAATTCAAAGTGGTCATGAAATATATTTCATGTCACTCGCACACACATAGCATATTTTCATAAAATAATAGTTTTTCTACATTACTAATATTTGAACAGCAAAATAAATAATCCTTATTAAAATATAATACAAATATACGGTTTTTGGAAAAACCCATTGTGACCCCTTTTACAACTTCCAGCAAATAATTTATTTATCATATATTTTTTGAAAGCTATATTTCTATAAAATGAAACATATTTTCTAAAAATATGTACCTCGTACATATTCGCACTCGACGAGCAAATACGAAACACAAACTCGCACGCGATATACAATACGACGAATACCAACTTGTATGCGACGTACAAATTCGAAGTATAAAATCAATACCAAATTATTTATATTTTTTTAAAAATCGTTGTAGAAATTTAGGGGGTTTATATCCTACCCAACTTAAAAGAATTTCGTCCTCGAAATTTAGGAATAATTAGGGTAGTTAGGGCTGAAAAGGTAGGAAAAGCTTCTTGATACGAAACACGATCAACATTGAGCGAGAAGAGGGAACGACATTCACGAAAACATGCAATTTAGATAACAAAAACATTTTTTTCCAACGGATATAGTTTTGAATGATCTCCTACATGATATTCCCTTAGTGTCTAAGTTGCGACCAACACTATCATCAATCCTATAAATGTGTAATCTTCAAATAAACAAGCAATAATCTCCTCAACCTCTAATTATGATCAACAATCTAATATTCAAAATTTAAATTCATGATCAATGTTGTCATAATCTTCGAATTTTTGGACTAAACAAAGTCATCAATATCGTTACAAGTCTTCATCAAATTTATTTTTTTCTCCTCAAATTTCTATTCCACAAAGTTTAGTTCCTTGAAACATTTTTTTTCACTTGCTATTTATCCCCAAAATATTAATTCCACAAAACTAAACTCCTTGAGAAAAAAAAAGAAATGTTCCTTAAGTTAAGTTCTGCCTTTCATAGTCTCCTCAAAAATTGAAATCACCAAATCTCCAAAAAAAATAAAGCAAAAATCAAACTCATATTTAGCCAGAATTTATATCGATAAATGTAACATACGAAATTTAATTCTTGAAGGACCAAGAATGTCAGGATTTATCATCTTCAATATTGGAGTAACTTCGAATACTAATAACATTAAACTACAATATTTTATGACTATATAAAAAAAACTTCAACAATTGATTTACCTCGAAGATGCAATTTTTGTTAATCGAGGATTCTACTCGCCTTTGATAATATCATCATATCAAAACTCCACATCACATTTCTTCATTTCTTGTAACTGTATTTACCACGTATTTCCACTTATGCATCATAATCACTCAATCATCATATTCAACTATACCATCCATATGATCTACGTGGTATTCTAATCCAACCACTTCATAACTAAGGAGTGTCATGATACGATATTCATCTTTGCTCAAGGGAATATATTAAGAACAAGGTTAGCATGAATAACAGTAGAGCAAAATAAAATTTTTGAAGAGAGAATCAAATTAATTTGGAAGAAAGTTTTTGGTTAGGCTCAATGTTCGTGGTAGGGTTTGTATAATAAATACGGATTATTGTGCAAAAATTAAGATAAGACACAAAAATAAAGGCACGGGTTAGCAATCAACAATAAGCACAAGCTAAGCATTTAAGGAATTAAGTAGATCACAATCATTTATCAATCGAAAGAATTGAGTCTTGGTTGAATCTCTTTCTGAGGTTAAGAGTCGATATCAGGGTAAAGGTTACAGTTTAATCTTTTTGGCCCAAAAGTCATGTCATGAAAGTAGAGTACAAGAAGACGTATTTTAGTGGCACGTGATATACCTAAATGAAGGTGGGCTCGTCTAGGTCTTGCATGTGAAATCGGTTGGGATGAAACAGCTGGTCTCGTGCTCCAAATATCAATGTCACGGTAAGGCACACAAAAGGATCTAAAATAAAAAGTGGGAGTTCATATGGTGATATTTACGCAAAAATGGATCCAGTTAAACACAAAATAAAAGTAACTAAGGAATCTAGTAAAATAAGCGTGAGACATGATTTCTAGAGAAAGGTACCCTTCTAGGTTGGGGTATGATCAAGGAATGGTTCTAATCCTTTCCAAGTGTCAAATGATTAGAAGATCACAAAAAAGGGGCTAGATTTAAGGAAAGGTTGAGCAAGTCAAAGTGAATATATAGTCACATGACTTGGTCGATGACTAACTATACTTGTGTATGTACTACTATCATGGTTATGGGGGATATGACAACTAATGGGGTATACTTATATCTCATTAAGGTGACCCCGTGTCTATCTTGGTTTCTTATAAATACAAGTCTAAACTTCTAATTTTTCGAGCTTCCTTAATAATTCTCAATGTGATTACCAAAATCATTTTATGTCGCCAAGTATAATCATACTTTAAAATTTTAATTCCTTCAATAAATCTCGAGGTATCCCTTTAGATTATTGTCAACACCGTTCCTCTACTCATTTTTTAATCCAATATATCATAAGTATTTCTAAAACCTTCAAAATAAAATTTTAGTTTTCTCCATCTTATAGAATCTATTGGTCCTTTCGTGAATACCTTCCAACAATCTCAAATTAACCTTTATCATAACACTAATAAATTTTTCACCAAACTTTTTAATGTTATCAATCCAACTTTAAACTCAAAATAATCTTATCAATCAATCATCAAATATAAATTTGAAATTTGAAATTTTCTTCAATCGATTTTATATCTTCCAAAATATTTTAAACCAAAATTTTACTATCATTCTTCAAACTCAAAATTAAATAAACTTGTAAATCGTACCACTAAATTTAAAAATCTTAAGCTATTTCTTATATCGATTTCATACTCAAATAAATCGTAACTATTTCACAAAAATCAATATTTTGTTTTCTCAATTTATCAATCCTTTAGTAGTAAAAAAATAAAATCCATCTCTACTACCCAACTTAGAATTTACTAATCCTTAAGATCATACTTTTAGGAAACATAAATGCTTTTATACACAAATAAGACCTCAATGCATACTAATTGTCAACGTAATCCTTCTAGCCATGTGTTTAACCAATGAGCATATACTAGTGTAGTCATCTTCCTAGTTGTCACTAAGCACGAAACTAAGAATTTATGGTAGAAGGAGTAAAGCAAGATGCAAATCAAAGAGGTCGAATGAGAGTTTGGAATTTGAAGTCAAGAAATGATGTCAAGTAAGTGGATGAGATTCTAGACTCTAATCCTATATACAGGCTCACAGCGGTACAATAACGTAACCGAAGTGATAAACTTGACCTGCATGGCCACCACAAAAATATGTAACACCCTAGTCCTAAAATAGAAGGACTAGAAACGTATCATGCCAGCTGTATACATACGAGTAATTCAAAGGCTCGTATGTATACATAAGCCGTAAAATGTAGAAAGCCAAGACACCAAATCTCATCTATGAAGATAAATAATGATATAAAAGCAACTTTGAGTTTGTCATATATACAGTCGCTGGGCGGAGACAAATCTACTACCAACTAATTTAAATAGGGAAGAAATATACAAAGAAAGTGATTTGGTCGAGCGAAGGGAATGACGATCAAAAAGCAACATCTCGATGGAATAGAGCGCAAGTTATGGCCTTAGCTAGAGCACCTGCAGAAAGTCACAAAATACACCTGAAGAAATCACCAGGTCCTCAGAGAGATGTAACAAGACACATAATATCATGCTATAAACCGAATATAAATAGCTCAGTAGAAAAGTACATAAACCTAAACAGATAAGGTCCCGAACCATTCTATATAAAACCATGCACTTTTGAGGATAACGTTCTATGTAGTTGCTGTAATCCCCTAAATTTCAAAATAATATTTTTATAATATTAAATAGCTTTTATATATTTAAAATGAATTAATATAATTATTAGGAATTTTTCTAGAATTTTTAAATAGTTTTTAAACCAAAATATATTATTTTGTAATAAATTGAATTATTTGAATATCATTTTGTGATATTTAAATTTATTTTAATATCATTATGCAATTTGTCAAATTGTTATTATATCAGTTTGCAAATAAGTAAATTATTTCAATTTTTTTTGCAAATTTATTTTTGTATTAGTTAAGGGGAGGGACCTCTCTGTTATTTCCTAAAACCTAAGGACCCGACTGTAAAACCACCATCACCCTCCCCCCCCCACGTTCCTACCTGCCCCCAACGACCGTCGATGAGCCGCAACTGCCACCGCACGGCCGACCTAGCCCATTTCAACCGACCTATCCCCTCTATAAATACTCCCCGACCCCGAAACCCTAACCCTAGACTAATTTCCGACCACCCCAGACCCTTCTTCCCCGACAAGAACACTAACCCTAACCCTAACTCCGGCGACCCACAGCGCCATTAACCTAAATCTAACCTATAACAAACCCGAACCTATTTCCTAACAGTTAGGACACGATGTTTGGGCTATCGGGTTTAGACCCATTAACCTAAATCTAACCTATAACTAATCCGAACCTATTTCCTAACAAATGGCTCGGGCTGACCCCCTGGCCAGCTCGACCGTGCCTAAAACCCGACCCCCCTGGGCCGAGTTCGAGCCCCCCTTTCCCTGTTTTGTTTTCTTTTTGTTTTTGTTTTGTTTATTTTATTTTATTATATGTATATATGTATATATGTATATATATATATATATATATATATATATATATATATATATATATATATATATATATATTTAATGTATATATATATTATTATATATATACTGTTATATATATAAATATACTATATTTGTATGTATATGTATATATTCTATATTTAGTATTTTCTTTATATATATGTATATTTGATATATATATATATATATATATATATATATATATATATATATAAATATATATATATATATATATTTTGAGAAAGGAAATTCATAGCATTAAAACGAAAAGCACCCTAGGTGCGGTACAGGCCCACGAGCTGGGCGGCAAAAAGAGAAAACATATTGGAAATTCAAAACACAAACAGAAGGGGGGCACGTGGCAGCCCGCACGGGGCCCGAGGGGCCATCTGCTCGTGCGAGAACCGGAGCGAACGGGCGCGGAATCCGAGCAGGCAGGGGCGGGGCCCGAGGGGGCTCGGGTCCCGATGGGGCGACCAGGAACACTCCGCCGGGGCGGGACGTCCGCCGGGGAAGGGCCACAATGCCGGAGAAGGAGGGAGGGACCCCATCAAGCCGGAGGGGGAGAGGGACTACGGCGAGGGGATCAGAGAGGCACCACCGCGCTGGGAGGGGACCGCCGGAGGGAAGCCCGAGAGAGGGAGAAGAGGGGATCGGGGATGAGGGGCCCGGCGATGAGGAAGTAGAGGGGCCTGGGGATGAGGGGGGCGGGTCAGCCCCGGGGGGGCCACGGCCGGGGAGGGAGGCCCGGCGAGGGCGCCGGACCCAAGTGGGGAAGGACGACGAAGACGTCAGCCGGAGTCCCCCACTGCGACGCTAGCGGGAGGCCGCCTCCTCCAGTGACAGAGGGAGGCCAGCGGGCCACGATCGGGGGGACCGGAGCGGGGATCCAGAACCACCGGAGGGTGATGGGGTCCTGCCAGAGGGATCCCGCCGACGACTCCGTAGAGAAGGAAGGTGGGGCGAAGCGGGCGGCAGGAGGGGAGAGGGAGACCAAGGGGGGCGCGGAGGACGGGAGATCCGGGGGGCCGTCCGCGGCCGCGGTTGGGGGGAGCGCCAGGTGGGAGGAAGAGGGAGGGTCCACGGCGAGGGCAGACGGTGGCTCGGGGGGCAGCGACTGGGATGGGGGCGCCGCGGTCGAGGGAGGGAGCTGTACAGCGACAGGGGAGCCGGCCAAAGGGAGTGGCGGGCCTGGGAGCGGCTGCGGAGTGCGCTGGACTCCTGTGTTGAGATGCGGGGGTGGTGCCGGAGACGGTCGAGGACGCCGACCTCGGCCATGCCGACTGTGCCGAGGGCGGCGGCGGCGTCTTAGACAAGAGGGGTAGGGAAAAGTCCCGCCACACGTCCGGCAACCACCAGCCAAGGCCGGGGGGGTTCTCCCCACCGGGGGGGCGGCCCAAGAAGACCCGGCCGAGCCAGGAGACCGGGGGCGGGGGCCGCCCGGCGGGAGAGGGGGCGCCCTGGGGCGGATGGCCACCGACCATGGCCGGAGGGGGGAATCGAGGAGATGGGGGTCTCCACCGATCGGAACCCAGATCCACATCCCTCTCTTTTTATATTATATTATATATATATATATATATATATATATATATATATATATATATATATATATATATATATATTCATTATATGTTTATATATCTAAATATCTATGTATTTATGTATATATAATTATATTATTGTTATACATTTATATATGTATTTCAAATTCTACTTTCTGCAAAATACTATTATGTAAAATTTTACAAGATTATTTTATTATATAATTTTGTGACTTGTATATTTTTACCACTCTAAAAATATGTTATTTATATTTAAAGTTCTGTATTTTATAATCATGACCAATTGATGTCCAAGCCTAGAATGGGTTTTTGGGCCTAATTGTGTCTAATACATTCAGAGTCTGTACAAGTCATATTGGACTTGATTCATGGCTCTGGGTCCTGTATCTGGACTTCGGTTCAATTTCGAATACATGGACAAAATAGTAAATAAATAATTAATTAATTTCCAGAAACTGTTGCTTTCTGTTTTTGAATTTTTATATATATTTTAAGTGCTGTAAATTTTTTAGAAAAATTGTATTTAAATACTATGTTAATTTAGACAATTTATTATAATTTTTCCAGTAATTAATAAGTACTTTTGATATTTTATAAAAATAGGAAAACAGAACTCATTTTCAGTATACATATGTTTGCTAATTTTTAATAAATATTTATGAAGGTTTATAAATTCCAGAAAAATTAGTATAAATTTCTATAATTAACGAGGATCTTTGGTACTTTATTTTATGTAAAATTGAGTTTTTTGTCTATCTCAAAAATTGTTGGAACACAGTGTACAGTTTGATTTATTTATTGAATAATTACGACTTTCAATGTTTCGTGTTGTTTTGAGTTATAGACATATTGGACCTCGCCCCGCACTAGTGTAAAGACCCTAGAAAGTTATTTAGGGTATTGTGTTACCCCACATTGGTCTCCTATGCTAAAGTCGTTATTTTGCTAGGTGTCCAGTCAGAAAGTCGTGTTGTACCACTGGTGTTTTAGTGTTTAACTTAGTGTAAAAAACTAAGTTTATGTATTTATTTCTACAGTGACGAGTCACCAGGCATCTATAGCTTTTTTATCGCTGCTTTACTTTGCTAAAGGCAAGTACTTCTACAAACTTTACATACTGGTATAACCATAAACTATGAATTCCAACCATGTTAAATGCTGATCCTTGGGGTAGCAAGTTAAAACTTCACATGTTGTATTACTTTCAGTCTCTACCATGCTTAGGACAGTTTTCATATCTCTCACATGTTTAAACAACGGGTTAAGGGAAAACTGTTAGTAGTGTACGTGATTATGTCTCCCTTCTCCGTATGTATTTACCGAGCACTGTTACATTCTATATGTAACTTTATCGTATGTCTGATCCCGTATTTGTGTATGGACATACACCGATGCCGTTAAGGGTACGTATGTACACTTCAGAAAATTAATATGTACCACTGTACATCCTGATTACCTATTGACTGATCACTCACCTACTACAGTTTTAAACTTTAAAACAAATAATTATTGCCATGATAAAATGTACCTAAAATTGGATAAACATGATATGTCATTTCTTTTCATCACATGATCAGTATTATTTGTTTGTTATATTCAGTACTTGCTCCCGTCCTGACAGGATAACGTTGTAGGTATTCTTACTGAGGAGGAGTTGCTCTGTGGTTCATATTATGGAGTTACTGCCGAGGACCAGGCTTTGTCTTACGAGGATGTACCTGCGAAAAAACTCGTCTAGTTGTCTATTTACATTTTGGACTTTTGAGAGTAGTCATGTATTAGACTATGTATTTTGTGACTGGACCTATATCCAGCCTTACATTTCAGACTTGTACTTGGACTTACTATTATATGAGATGACTTTTGTGTTTGGAGCATTTATGACTCTTTATTCATATAGAACTGTTAGCACATTTTAGTCTTATCTTGTTATCTTTAGAACAGCTTACTACGCTTTATCTCAAGCGTAGGTTGGACATGACTCGGTCCGGCCCAACAATTTGGGTAGCGGATCGTGACAATGGCTGTAAGGATTCACGCAAGTAATAATGAGTGGCCGTCAAGTAGCGCTCATCCGAGACACTATCGGCCGGGCAGCAAGTAGCGCTCATCCGAGTCACTATCACCTATAAGTGTGTAAAAAGTAAATGTAGCCCCTACGCTAATAGATGTCCCCTCCCCCCAATGCTCATGTCCAAGATGTATCCACAACCTGTCAAGTTGGCAACTTGCTATGGCTTCTAACTCGACTCACTAATAGCAGTTACCTCCTAACCGTCGCACGATCCATACGTATCGATGGCCAGTCGAGTACGCAGGTCCGTGTCCTATATAAACTCACTCATTACGTGATACACATGTGTCAAGGCCATAGGGGATATGAAAATATCTCCACTCTCATAGGGTGGTCAACTAACACAAGGTCGACATGCAAAATAAGATAACTAAAATATAATAATTTACAAGAACAATTTATATTTGCTAGAAATAAGTAAAAGCATGCATGATATAGAGTAATTTAAATAAATAGTAAAGGCAAGGTGTCTTGTCTGGTGTGATGCCTGGAGCGATGTTCCGAAGTGTCCCAGTTTGTCCAATAAACGTGATCGATGTGAAGGGTCCAATCCGCAAAAAAATAGGAAAGCACTGTTTAGTCATGATCGACGATAATAATCGAAAAGAGTTTGGAGTACAGGAATACTTATACTATTTTAGAAATAATCATAATACTTGAAAACTAGCTTTTTATTAATTAAAATCATTTATTAGAAAAGTATCAAAATCATTTTACGCTAAGATACTCTATTTTGTAAAAATAGAATTTTTAGATAGAGGCTTATGTGTATTAGTCAAAATATGCTTTTAGGAAAATAAATTAAAAAATTGCTTTAGGCTAACTATAAGTTTTGTAAAAATATTTTTATTGATAAAACTACACTTTATAAACGAAAATATATTAAATAAATATTTGACAATATTAATAACTCATTTAAGCCAAAATATAATTTTGTCAAATACATGTATATCTAGAGGAACATCTTAGTACTGAAGATAACTTTTGTAAAAATAAATATTAGGTAGGAAGCCGTCTTTCTATAAAAATAACTGAATATTAGATAAGACAATATTTCAATGGTCAAAAATATTTTAGGTAAATACTCGAATACTACTAGGAATATTATTTAAATTAAAACTATAATTAATTGGTCATAAATTTTACCAAAATTATTTATATGTATAATGACTTACATTATAACCAGGATAATTAAATATACCAATAATAATACTAATGATAATAATAATAGTAATAATAATAATAATAATAATAATAATAAAACCTTTACTAATTATATTACTCTCTTCCTCCAAATAAACACAGAGAGAGAGAGATGGGAAAGAAGAGGGAGAAGGGGGAGAGAAGAACAGAGAGAAGAGAGAGAAAGAGGGACGGGAAGAGAGAAGGGAGAGGGACGGTGAGAGAGGATGAGAAGGAGAAGGAAGGACGAGTGTGGAGGCTTACCGGAGGTAGGTTCCGGTGGTGCGATGGTGGGTTCCCGGCCGGCACGGACACGTGGCAAAGCTGGAAACTCCGGCGCGGTCCGGATCCACACGTTCACGGCGGCACATTCTCGCCGGCGCGGGCTACTAGATGGGCCGCGACGCTCGACCGTGGCGATCGTGATAGGCGAGCGTCGACGCGGGAAGGTCACGCCATGGCGGCACGCGTAGGAGCTCTCGACGGCGGTCGTAGTGCTCGACCCGGTGATGGCGGGTGGCCGGATCTAATCTGGCGTTGGGCTGCGACGGCTTGACGCGGTGGGATCCGGTGGCAAGTCGGAGGCGAGGTGAGGGTTGGGTTTCTCTGCTATTTTTTTAATGATGGTGGTGTCGATGTGATTTGGCAGTGGTGGTGGTTGTCGGTGGCCCGGGAAGGCCGCAGCGACGGTGGTAGTGGTAATTTCTGGCTTTGGCGGGTCTGCCACGGGTTGGTCGGGATGGGGTGAAGGTGATCTGTGATCGCTGCCGTCGTGTCCGGGGTGTGTCCCGACACGAGGTGGATGGAGTCTGTACACGTGTCCTGTGAGACACGGGACGGGTCAGTGTCCGAGGTTGTCGGACACGGTGGAGATAATTGTATTTGTACTAATATGTATACAGTGGATGGGACGGGGACACGGATACGATGCATATGTTGGGTTATGGTTGTGATGTTTGTGGAATTTATGGAGGAAAAACAAAAGGAGTCTCTCCTTATATAGGAGGTAGTGGTCCTAAATGGATATGGATTAGTAGTACTTTTAAACCCCGTTGGATAATCTCCATCGATTTTAAATTGGTTTAAAAATTAATTTGATAGCTATTTTAAGATAAAACTGATAAATCCAAAATTATCTTTTCCAATCTAATTTATCGTATTTAATCTAATATTTACTCAAACTAAATTACAGATAACTTTTTCAAATATTAAAATAATATAATTAATTAATTTCGAAATTCATGATAATTGTTTAAATATTGAAATGCCATTTTCATAAATAGAATAAAATTTATAATTAGTTTTTGAAATTCAATCTGGTCATGAAATATATTTCATGTCACTCGCACACACATAGCATATTTTTATAAAACAATAGTTTTTCTACATTACTAATATTTGAACAGTGAAATAAATAATCCTTATTAAAATATAATACAAATATACGATTTTTGGAAAAACCCATGGTGACCCCTTTTACAACTTCCAGCAAATAATTTATTTATCATATATTATTTGAAAACTATATTTCTATAAAATGAAACATGTTTTCTAAAAATATGTACCTCACACATATTCGCACTCGATGAACCAATACGAAACGCAAACTCGCACGCGATGTACAATACGACAAATACCAACTTGTATGCGACGTACAAATCCGAAGTATAAAATCAATACCAAATTATTTATATTTAAAAAAATCATAGTAGAAATTTAGGGGGTTTACAATCCATCTGATATAAAACATTGGCTATATGGTTATCTGACAATAAAAGAATGAAGGGACAGAACCAAATGGGTATCCAAGATCTGGACAAAGATGATCCAAAGTTTGAACTTGAAAGCAATTGAACATGAGGGATTAACCAAGGATCAAGGACTCATACCCGAGCCTCAAGACTTCCCAACAACTGAACCAAATCTAAATTAAGGTCTAAGCATGGATTAGATGCAGGACAAGTCACAGACTAGATAATATGATACAACTGATACCTAGTGCAGGACAAAGTATGTTATTTTGAATGGCAGTGCAATAAGGAGGCAGGACAGATCACTAAGTGAATGTGATTGGGCAAAGTGATGCTAGCTGGTTCATTAGCCAACTGATCTCCTAAGATAGGTATCAATTGGGCCTTACAAGTGAACAGGATATTACATATGAAGAAGAGTCATTCTAAATGCAGGCAAACATAGAAGGAATGCAGTGAATAAGGAATATAAGTAGTGGACTAAAGAATATAGTGAAGGTATGATTACAAGCAGTGAATGATCTATGTTGGCAGTATGGTGAAAGCAGTAAATAATCTTTGTAGGAGGAATACAGTGAATCAAACTCTATTAAAAAAAACAAGGGCAGTGTATGTGTAGATAGGTTATTCGAATTTGCAGGTAATATAGAGGGTATGCAGGACACTAAGGATACGTATGGCATTCAAACAAGGGTTGGTCATATGAACATGGAGTTGACAGAATGAATGATCGAAATGGACATTATTGATATTAGCATGACTGAACAATAAAATTTTTGGAGTACAAATGGGTTAACTGAACCTTCAAGGATGCAGGTCAATATCTAATATACAGGGCACTAAACATATTCAGTAAATGAATGGTAAGGTTGGACAGACCACAAGTGAATGCAGTGGACAATGAAGAGTGCAGGCAGTATAGATATATGCAGTAAATTAACAAGGATTTGAAGACTCAAACAATATAGTGAATCAAGAGATGCAGGATACTAAAGTGATACAGTGAGCTAAACACTGCAGGACAATATATGTGCAGTATATATATGAATGTGTGCAATGACTAGAAGCTATGCATGTAGTGGGTGAAAGTCCATACAACAAAATCGAATGTACAAATAATTTCAAATGCAGTTATTTAAAAGTGAAATGCATGGCATTCATGTCTTAATGAGACTAGATAGAACCTAAATTAGGGACAGAGCAGTCTACCACAGAACATACACCATGAACCCGAGCCCCCATATCCAAATTAGTTGACCAAATAATCTCCAAATCATTGTTAACATCCTACAATGCTAACACATCATATAACCATTATAGAAACCAAATTAAAACTAAGATTTAAGTATAGAAAGTCCTATGAGTCATTTCACCAAACACTTGATGTGCGTATCCGATACTCTCGTGATGCGCACTCCAAATGAATCCAAAATTAACCCAAATTATTCCTAATGTAATGGGGACCCTAAATGAATACGTCTACATTAAGGATTGGGAAATTAGAGGGTTTAAAGGGCTATTACCACTTGAGAGATAGATTCTCAAGGCACAAAACCAAGATCTAGATCTCCTTCAACTTCCAATAGCCAAATTGCTTCAATGAGCTCCCAACTAGCCAATAGAGGCTTACTTTCTTCATGGGAAAGAGATTGCAATTGGTTTGAGAGAATTTGGATGAGAAATGGATGTAGGAACAATTTGGGTGAAACTTCTAAAATGGGGCATGAAATAAAATGGGAGGAGGAGGAAGAAGCAGTGTTTCTTTATGTAGGCAAGGAAGGAAAGAGGTGGCCGACCATGTAGGGTTTGTCTAGGGTTTGGTTTTGGTTCAATGCCTAAAGGCCTCTCCTAATTTGTCATGTCTAGCCCCTTTGATAAAGGCCCAAACCAACTTAATGTTTATACCCTACAAATATACTCTAAGTGATTTCTAGCTAGATTAGAGTCTAACTAATTAATTAAAAATGAATTTAAGGTTTGTCTAATCTCACTAACTAGGTTTTCTTGATCATGACTAGTCATCTAAACAATGTGGTTCTACGGTTTTACCAAATTATATCACTAACACAATTTAATCAATTAAATAATAATTAAAATAATCAATTTCATAAAAAAGTCAAAAATATTCTTATTTTTGAAAAGTGGTAGTTACAGATTGGCTCACAGAAGTAGGATGCTTCTTCGAGTACTTGAACATCCCCGATGAGAGACAGGTTAACCTCGTAGCCTATAGGCTCAAGTGAGGCACCTCTGCTTAGTGGGAACAACTCGAGTACATCCGTACGAGAGTCGGCAAAGCTCCTGTACGGAGTTGGCCCAAGATGCGACGACTAATACGATAAAGATTTATACCTTCGAATTATCAGCAGATTCTCTATCGTCGATATCAAAATTGTACACAAGGTGCATGACCTATAACTGACTACACTAAAGAATTCTTCAGACTCTCGTCCCATAACGACATGTACGAAACAGATCTCCAACTAGCGATCTGTTATCTTGGCAGCCTAAGGAAGGATATCTATGATCAACTATACCTGCAGAATATATACACACTCAGTGAAGTAATTACCTTTGCAGAGAAAGTAGAACAACATATTGAGAAGTTTAAGAGTCCACATAACCGTTTCAGTGCTAACAACCGTGGACCAATAATAAAGGATGATTGGACGCCAAATCAAGCTGCCAGCTATTCCAAAAGACAAAGGACCAGCATACCATAATTCTCTCCTCTCTAGCGGTACTTTCAAAAGTACATGTCGCGACAAGTCTCCAAATCTCAACAAATTGCCAATCCATACAGAAAACCAAGAGGAAACAAGTGTTACCATTGCAACAAAGTCAGACATTTGTCCAACAGCTTCCCCATTAGAGCACAAGTTGCCTTAGCTGACTATGAAGACGAAGATGATGGAGAAAAACTATAGTGTTCCGTCCCGCTCAGTCAATCGAAGGAATCGAAATGCCGAAGGCGTTCGAACTTAGCCTTGCAACGGCTGCTCGAAGACTTTCTCAGTCGAGGCGACTCCTCGCTCAGGTGGGCTAGTTTTGATGAACTTGCCTCATCTTAGCCTTCACCTAATAACTCGCATGTTTTAACTTGCACAAGTTAGGCCTGATAATAAAAGAGACGCATCCACATAGCTAAGGGAATAATTACGACGGGTCAGAATGTGTTAGAACATGGAAAACGATCCCACAGTCTGCTTTGAAGTCTCCTCATCGTGCTTTCAAAATGACACTCGGTCCTTCGTCCCGTGGCTTGGGAGAAGAAAGTTGGCCTAAGTTGCTAAGTTGCAACAACGCTCGAATTAGCCTAAGTCATAGGCGTCGCCCGTGTATATGCTTGATAAGCATGTACAGTCCCGTCGTCCAAGGCTTGGCACAGCCTTCGTATGTCCCATGGGTTAAGTCGTGTTGCACGGCTTGTGGCTTAAGTCTAGGCACCCTAGAACTTGGTTGTTCAAGTTGAATGCGTGCATGGCACGTTCTCTCGATGGAAAGCTCGACACAGCCTTTGCTCGTCAAGTCATTGCACGATTAAGTTAGACAAAGTTATGTCGGTCGATCTAAGCCAATTCTAGCACTGTCCTGCTCCTTCTGCGGTTGTTAAGTCACATAGTCCTACAAGAACTTGGCTCGTCATATAAAGTATTCGACTTGAGCGATAGCGTCGCCTAGAGAACAAGGTCTGTCTAAGGCACGAGCCATGGTTGGTTTAGCAAAAAGCATGCCACGGATAAAGGAAGTCCACGCGACTGGTTGTCGCCGAGATCGGTCCCACTACTTGGGAGTCTCGATGAGTCTCGTTCACGAGATCGGTCCCGTTACTTGGGAGTCTCATAAAGTCTCGATAAGGAAGCACGCAAGATCGGTCCCGCTACTTGAGAGTCTCGATAAGTCTCGATAAGGAAGCACACGGGATCGATTTTGCTACTTGGGAGTCTCGATAAGTCTCGATAAGGAAGCACACGAGATCGATCTCGCTACTTGGAAATCTCGCTAAGTCTCGATAAGGAAGCACACGAGATCGGTCCCGCTACTTGGGAGTCTCGATAAGTCTTGTTCACAAGATCGGTCCCGCTACTTGGGAGTCTCGATACGTCTCGATAAAGAATCACGCGAGATCGGTCCCGCTACTTGGGAGTCTTGATAAGTCTCGATAAGGATGCACACGAGATCAATCCCGCTACTTGGGAGTCTCGATAAGTCTCGATAAGGAAGCAAACGAGATCGGTCCCGCTACTTGGGAGTCTCGCTAAGGCTCGATAAGGAAGTACACGAGATCGGTCTCACTACATGGGAGTCTCGATAAGTCTCGTTCACAAGATTGGTCCCGCTACTTGGGAGTCTCGATACGTCTTGATAAGGAATCACACGAGATCGGTCCTACTACTTGGGAGCCTCGATAGAAAGATGGAAAGCATGGTCATGATTAAGGAAGGACTTGGTAAAATTGAGTTGAGTCTTGCATGGTCATTGGACAACTTGCGTGCAAGGACAAAATTCCTCGAGCAATCTCGGGGCGTCGGGTTCGTGTTGGCCTAGAAGGAATTGCAGATATTGTACGGCCTTCATCGACGGTACGACTCGATTGAAGTAAACCGTTATAATATAGTCTGCGAGTCATTCGTTGGAAGCTCGTACCTCGCCACGCGAATGGTCACCATATGCAAAAGATCCAGGATAGCTTGATATTGCTAGTGACCACTTATATAGATGTGTCAGCAAGAGCGGCTATCCACGTGTATGCCCTTGGATTGTGTCGAGTACTAGCAAGTTATGAGTTGGGTTATCAAGTTACGCTTATAGCAAGCGCTAACCTTGAATCGGCACGGGTTAGGGTGTGCACGGTTGCAACACCATTCAAGAGCCTAAGAGTTGGCTATAGCAAGGATACGTGTTGCGACATGAATGTGGCCTCGTCTCAAGTTAAGTCAGGCAGGGCCGTAAGACAAGTTGATTAAGTTTGGTTGATACTTGAGAGGCACGACCTCGATTCTAAGGCATGAGCAAGTGTATTGGCACGACCAGCACGAGTCGTCCTCTTGATGTCGTTGGCACGAGAATGGTCTAGAGGCACATAGAACAAGTGGAAGTCTTGGCACGGCCGAGTTGCATAAGTATCTTCTCGGCGAGGTACTTCCTCGAATATATTGAAGTCGCGAATAGAGTATAGCACGACCCCGTCATTGTGTTGCCAAGTATAGGCCAAGACGTCGTTGTCTTAAAATTGATCCTAAGGCGAGACTAGAAAGACAATCCAAAGGGATTAAGCTACACGAAGTAAATAAACGTATTAGTTTTGTATGGGTGGGCGAGGAGCTCATTCCACCAGTACAGTTGAGTACTGACACCCACACAATTTTTACGTGTAGGCACAGGTAGAAGCTCGTGGCATGGAGCTCGCTTAAAAGCGTCGAGGCACGGAGTTCCTTGGCGATTCGAAGCGTGCGACCGCGTGGAGTCAAGACTTATACGGGACATAATGTATGGACATTGCCTTCCGAAGCTTCCGCTAGCTCAAGTATTGTATCGAGAGATGAGGGAGAGCGGAGTGACTTGTAAAATGAGAAAAAAGTGAGCTTGAGAGACTTGTAATCAAGGCCTTGCACCCTATTGTAATCTTATTGTTTAATATCAATAAAGAGCACATTTTGAATAACTTGTGCTTTGCTTCTAAATTCTGCTGCATGTTCAATATTTTTGCTTAGGACTTCTGTACGACGACCCCGTCGCAGCCGCTGTAATCGGCCGTTATGAAACTGCCTTGCACGAGCGCAATCTAGGCTAGTGCGGCATCACGCCTTAGCAAGGACGATCGCTCCTACGGAAGCAGGGCGTGACAAAAACACCTAGGAGATGAAGAGGCCCTTTACGAAGATGAAGGAGAAAAACACCCAGGAGATGAAGGGGCCCTTTATGAAGATGATGGTGAACAATTTGTGTTGTAATTCCTCTTCCTGAACTTTCAAAAATTTATTTATTTATTTATATTAATTATTTTGTGTTAGAAAATAAATTTTTGTTTTAATTCCTATAAAAAAATTATAGGTATTTTTTAATGACAAAAAGGATTTGCCAAATTATATTTTTCAAATTATATTTTGGGTTTACAAAAATATTATTTATATTATTTTGATGATATTAAATATTAATTTGAATTATTTTTGTAATCAAATATTAGATTTAGATTTGATTAATTTACTTTTAAATTATTGATTATTATCTTTCATTAATAAAAATCTATTTAAATTATTTAAAATAAGATTTTTGGATTATAAAAATATATTTTAAATTATTTTTATGGAAAAAAATATGATTTATAATAATGTATGGCAACTAAATATTGGATTAGATTTGATTAGGTAAGTTTAAAATATTTATTTGATTTAAATTTATGGAAAAAAATTATTTATTAGATTTTATCCTTCCCTAATTGCTAGATTGAGTCAATCTCCATCTATTTAAGGAAAGTTGTTTCTCCTTCCAATCACATCCTAATTAAATAATGGCTACCCATTATATACCTACTAAACTTATGAATAACCTCTTTTTTCCCCTAAATTTCGCTCTTTTTGGTCCAAAATAAGCAAAAATTCGTCAAAAATCAGCCTCATTTTTCAAAAGCTATAGCAATTTCGCGAAGCCGTTGCAACCAATTCCGGGACTCTATTTCACCTACAAGTTTTTTATTTAAACCGTATTGAGGTTAGGTTCGATAATCTATAATTTATTTTAGAAATTTTGTAATATATTTTCCTATAAATTTGTTTGAGTGCCAGTTGTCTGAATATTGATGCGTTAATCAATTTATGAGATTTTAGGAGATCCCGAACTCGTTTTTATGATCCGTTTGATGTTTCGGAAAGCTGAAACAAAGATCTACAACATATTAAATTTGTAGGATTTGATAAATTTATTTTATATTCTATTTAAATTATAGAACATATAGATGACTAGTGAACCGAATTGACAACTTTAGACTTACTCTATATTGGGCTTATCTGGGAGTCATTGGATGTCATGGATCTCGACATCATTATCTCTTCGGATATATTTTGACTATAGTTTCTGACTTATTTTGTGCCAATATGAATATGTTGCACATGTCGACTGTAACTTAACTCGAAGTAAGTACACTATTACTTTATTTTCTTAGTACATTATAATGCTACTCTTTATTGTATTTTTATTTAGTATCCAGTTGAGACACAATATGTCACGTCCCGATTTCGTAAAATCGATAATCGTCTATAAGCCCCCAAAATTTTAAAAGAAATTTTTTTGTTTAATTATTTTTACTTAAATATATTTAGTATATATTTTTAGATATTCAGTATGTGTGTTTATTTGAATAATGAAAATATATTTATTTTATTACTTTTAGAAACATTCTTAGATTTTTATAAAAGATATATATATATATATATATATATATATATATATATATATATATATATATATATATGTGCCTATATATATAGTTTTCCAATATATATCTATGTATATGAATATGTGAATGTGAATAATATATATACATTATATGACTAAGTTTGTGTGCCATGTTAGCTTATGGTTTAGTTTTGTGCTTGGTTTAGCAAGTGACTTAGGCTATGAGTTAGTAGCTATCTTGGATACTTGATTTTTCATAGACTTACTTTGTTTAGACCTAGAATGACTAGTTGACCATGTTGACCCAACCCTAGCTAGTTTGACCACAGTTGACTAGAGTTGACCTAGTTTGACTTTATAGTTGACCAGAGTTGACCATGATATATATATATATATATATATATATATCTATATATATATATATATAAATAAAAATAAATATATATATATATATATATATATATGTATTTATTTGGTTGTTATTGTGAGAAAAACCCTTATATTTTAAAATAATATAAATTAAGTATAAATATATATGTTTATACTCGAGGTTTTATAAAGGGTTTATTTTTGAATAATAAGTAATATATGACTAAAATATTTTATGGATGAATTTAATGATATAAAGTTAAAACTAATTTTTAGAAGTATGACAAGTTTTTAAAAGTTTTATTATTAAATAAATCAGTATAAACATATAATCAGAGGATCCCCAATTTTTGAAAGTTTTGAAAGTTTTATTATCAACATGAAATAGATCTAATTTCATGTTCTAGACTTCCAAATATCTACATTATCAGAGGATTCCCAATGAATGAAAAATTATTCAAGACTAAGTTGAAAAATTAAAACAAAGGGCTTGATCAAAGAGAGCTTCAGTCCCTGCCTTGTTTGTGCCAAAGAAAGACAACTAGTGGCGTATGTGCATCGACAGTCGGGCTATCAACTGCATCACCATCAGGTATTACTTTCTATCCCTCAACTCGAAGACATGTTGGATATGCTTGCAAGGTCTACAGTTTTCTCAAAGATCAATTTGAAGAGCGGATACCATCAGATTCGGATCCGACCTGCTGATGAATGGAAAACTGTTTTCAAGACCCGAGAAGGACTCTATGAATGGCTTGTTATGCCTTTCGGACATTCAAATACGCCAAGAACATTCATGTGCCTTATGAATCAAGTTTTGAAGCCATTGATAGGAAAGTTCAGTCGTCTATTTTGACGATATCCTGATCAATAACAAGATCCAACATATCATCTGAAGCACCGCAGAGAAGTTCTCAATCTTCTCCGAATTAACAAACTCTATGTTAATTCAAGAAGTGTAGCTTTCTTACTAACCAACTCATTTTCTTAGGATTTGTTATTAGTGCCAATGGCCTGAAGAGAAGATTTGAGCAATTTGCGACTGGCCTACTCTAAAGACAACGACTAAATTCGAAGCTTCCATGGTCTAGCCAATTTCTACCGGCGATTCATCCATAACTTCAGCATCATTGTGGCGCCAGTGACAGAATGCATGAAGAAAAGAAAATTCATCTAGACTCTTGAAGCTGAAGTCAGTTTCATACTCATAAAGGAGAAGCTATCTACGACAGCGGTCTTATCACTGCCCGACTTCAATAAACTGTTTAAAGTCGAATGCAATGCCAGCATAGTAGGAGTTAGTGTTGTATTAATACAAGAATGAAGACCAATTACTTTCATAGTGAGAAGCTAACTGAAGCTCAGCAAAAATGGTTAACTTCTGAGCAGGAGTTCTACTCGATCACAAAGCCATCAAAGCATGGTAGCACTATCTCATCCAATGACCATTTATCCTACACACAGATAATAAAGCTTTATCTTTCATAGAAAATCCCTACAACACAAATTGAATACATGTTAGATGATTTAGTTTCTTCAGCGCTTCTCATATACCATCAAGGACAAGGCCGAAGCTCAAAACATAGTAGCTAATGCCTTAAGTCATCGAGCCGAACTCCTCATCACTTGCATCAAGAGGTTACCGGGTTTGAATACCTTCAAGAACTCTACTCAGAAGATAAAGATTTTTGACAAGCATGGGAAGATTGTCAACCTCACAGAGCTGCAAATGGATATCACATCTAAGAAGGCTATCTCTTTAAAGAAAATCAGTTGTGCATTCCCATAGTTCCTTGTGAGAACATATTATTAGAGAGCTCCATGGTAGAGGCCTCGGTGGACATTTTGGTCCGAGATAAGATGTTGGTCATAACTGAAGAAAGATATTATTGGCCACAATTGAGAAAAGAAGTTGAGGGACATATCCACAGTTGTCTTATATGCCAAGTTGCCAAGGGCTAATAGCAGAATAATGGTCATATGCCTCTTCCAATTCCTGAAGGACCTTGGGAAGACATTTCTATGGACTTTATTCTTAGCTTACCACGAACACAGTACGATGATGATTCTATCTTTGTCGTGGTAGACAGTTTCTCCAAGATAATGCACTTCATTCCCTGTCGCAAGACATCCGACGTGACTCATATTGCTCTTCTATTCTTTTAAGAATTCGTGCATCTTCATGGTGTGCTAAAGTCTATCACGCAGATAGAGATACTAAGTTTCTATCATATTTTTGGAGAATATTATGGGAAAGATTGGATACATCACTACAATATAGCAGTACTAGTCATCCACAACTGACGGACAAACAGAGGTCATGAACCGCACACTTGGAAACATGTTGCGAAGCTTAGTTGGAACATGAGCTAAGCAATGGAATCTGGCGTTATTGCAGGCTAAATTTGCTTATAACTGCATGCCTAACATATCGACAGGAAAATCACCATTTGATATTGTATACTTACATCATCCTTGACATGTTTTGTACCTTATCTCTATGCCTAAGACTCCAGGTTGAGACATTGGTGCTGAACATATGTTAGAGCTATATAAATTAATACATAATAAAGTGAAACAACAACTTGGAGAATTTTATTCCAAATATAAGGCAGCTGTTGATCAGTTCTGACACCGCAAGGTCTTTCATAAAGGAGACTTGGTCATGGTTTACTTGCGTTAGGAACGTTTTCCTACTAGCACCTACAATAAATTGGCGAAGAAGAAGATCGGACCGGTTCAAGTGCTACGCAAGCTAAATGACAATGCTTATATGATTGATCTTCCTGATGACATGCAGATATCTTCAACCTTCAATGTCGACAATATTCGTGAGTATTTTCCTCCTAGCGAGCCGCTTTATTCTGAAGAGAACTCAGGGATGAGTTCTCTTGAAGCAGGGGAGACTGATGTAGAATAGAATCTAGAATCACATCTGCATCCTTCTAGGATTCTTATTTCTTTTTCTTTTTTTTCTTTTCCTTTTTTATTTCTATCTTGTTTAGTTTTCTCCTTTATAGAGTTTAAGAATCCTATTTCTTATAGGACTCTTATCTTGACTCTATCTGTTATTAGGGTTTTATCTTTATTTGATTAGGATTAAAATTTATTTATTATTATGATTAGGTTATCATAAAAATTATATAAACAATTGAACAATAAATTTTAATAAAATTCTTCATTAATTTTTTAGATTAGTTCTCTCCTTTTCTTAGTCGTGGACTCGACTATTCCGTGGATTCAGAAGCCCTTCGCTTGAGGCTTTCAAGCAACCTTCTTGTGGACCCCTCATAAGGCCATCTGTCAAGAGTTTTTGCGGCACCATTTCGCTCTCCCCAAATAATGGCGGTCCAGTTATCGTCATCTCTGATTGACTTAGTCATTGCCAAGCACGAAAGTAAGCCCATTCCGCTATCACGCTGCGTGACAATGACCCTCTAGGAGGCATGCGGCCCGAGTGGTCAGAAGATCGATCCCAGTGGGAATGTTTGCCATAATTACCAGTCCATATATATATATATATATATATATACATATTTAAAGAACTACCCATTTTATTCAAGAAGGCCTAAAAAGCCAAAACCTTTACAAGTATACTAGAAGGCGCAAAATACCGAAGCCTATATACGTATACTATTAAAATCAAGGAAAACGGAAACCAAAACGGCTATGCCAGGGATAGGAGAGAGTTCCAGAAGTCTGTCTGGCCGTGCGAACAGAGGGAGCTCTGATTGCGGCATTGCCGAATGGTGTCCCAAATCAGCTGGTCTACGGAGTACTGGTGGCCATCATTTCTTGCCTTGTTGCGATTTTTCCAGATAACCCACATTGCGACGGCAGCTACGATCTGGTGGCCATGGGACGCGGACGCCTAGGCCGTAACTAGGTCGAAGAAGTTGTCACCCTCTGGAGCCATTCTGCAGTGCTGGAAAAGGGCTCTCCAAACCTTGACTGGTAGGTCCCCTGACAGAGGATGTGGTCGACTGTTTTCGATTGACAATCAGAGCAGCATGTGCACGCTGACGCAAGGCTGAACCCGATAGTGTTGAGAGTGTCATCCGTAGGTAGGATATTATGCAGGGATCTCCAAATGAGAAAGGACCACTTCTGTGGGATGCATGTCTGCCAGAAGGATGCAATGGTTGGAGAGGGCACGATAATGCCAAGGATCACTCTTCTGGCCGATTTAACCGAGAATGCTCCGGTGGCTGTGGGCTTCCACTTGAGCTTGTCTGCGGTCGACCCAATCGTCAATCCGATACGCCGGATGCAATCGACTGCCTCTGGCCCGACCCAGATTCGGACCTTCTTTCAATTCCAGTTGTTGTTGAAGGGGTCCAACAAGTCCTTGATAGTGCTGTTCCTGGGGCTGCTGAAAGGTTGGGAAGTAAGGAGTCTCCAACCCAACATTCCAAAATGGCGATGAATCACCGTTGCCCACTTGTAGGTGAATCGCGGGTTCGATAAGAGACCGACCAATAAGAATGTGCCGCCATGCCGCTGAGGATCTGCTGTTAGAGATGGTCGTCGCCGGATGGATGTGCTTGAAGTATCTGGCCTTCATGAAACTGGTCTATAAGTTCTGACTCGTACGGAGCTTCCACCACAGTTTTATCAAAAAGGTACTAACGATGTGGAAAAGTTTGGTGAATCCCAGGCTCCCCTCCCCGGTCGGACGAGCTATGGTATCCTAACTCGCCCAATGATGCTTGTCATTGCCGTCGTTGTGCCCCCAGAGAAAGTTGCTAAAGATGATTTCGATCGAGGATAGCACTTTTTTGGAGGGGAACACGCGGCCAGGGTGTAGATGGAAATAGATGTGAGGACGTGATTGATGAGGATCATCTTGCCTCCTGGGGATAGGGTAGTATTATGACAACCCTCAAGTTTTTTCCTAATACGATTGATCAGTGTCACGCCCCAGTACCGAAATACGGAGACGGACTAGGCCAGCTACTCCATATGAGGTACATAACGTCATACGGCGATCGTGGTTGTCGAGAGACTAGGGGGTACATGCTACAATCAAGTCTCCTATGGTCCCACAGAGTTCTATGTCTCAATCAATCAAATCACATCAGCAATTAAATGAATATTAAAGATAAAGCAGTAAGGCGTCCCCGATGCTTCATCAAAATGGTCATGAGAGACAAGCTTTATAATTTAGCTATCTCAGAGAGTCAGGAGTACAAAAGTATACACAGCTGCAGTCTGTTTATTTACAATTCTGTACTGACACAAAATATCAAGTAATCCGGCTAACAGGTGCCGGTGGCTAAACGCCGCAAAAGTATAAGCAGGAGTGGTGGAGAAGAAACCCACTCGAGTCCCCGAACCGCCATGCTCCTAGTATGCACCATGGATGTCAGGAAGGAAGATCGTGTCCTCAGGCTCTGCTACGGGATCTGGCCAAACAAAAACCAGCGGGGTCAGCCCCGAATAGCAAGTACCGCCAAAGGGGCACAAGAGTTAAGATTAAAAACCCAGTTAATAGAATGATTGATAATAGTAATACGTATGCTACTAGTATAGGGTAGCACAACATCCTCGAACCCATGTGGCACCCTTACAACCAAACAAGGACAAAAGGTGCCGCATGGAGTCGGGACGTGTCGTACTCTATAACTTTCACATAAGTTAAAAGGTATAATAATAAAATCTCTTGATCGTGACTTCGGTCGATAGCCTATCGCAGCACAATAACCAACCCAACAATCAAACAAGAACATGGGTTGGATCATGTACCATGATAGTCCATGTTCCTCAGTCATTCACAGAAGTAGCAATTCACAATCAGAATAAGTCTTTCGTTCATAACTTCGATCCACAGCCTATCATAGTACGATAACCAACCCAACAATCAAACAAGAACATGGGTTGGATCACGTACCATGACAGTCCGCTTCCCTCAGTTATTCACGGAAGGTAATAGGATACAAGCGAGTTGTTTTCACGGCCAATCAAGTCTACGAGTTTCTAGTGGGACGAGGTTATCCTCGCGTCATGTTATTAGAAAATCCTCAGATCGTATCTTTCCAGCAAGGCTAGCCAACCCAGGGGTTCGCGTAGACAGGTATGATTGAGCACAGGTCCCTCGTAAGGCCACCTTGCTAAAACATATAATATATAGCAGGAATTAATCGGATACAGTCATCTACTCGTTGCAGATGACACAGTATCCGTGGAGACCAGCCGGCGCGTCAAGACAGTATCTCAAGGCGGCTGGTGTAACACGATCTCAGGATTTTGCCCTCTCCATGCATCTAGTATTTAGTTGCCTAGTTTAACCCTAGGTGAAATCTTGGACTCACATGCTGTGGCCTGCATGATTATCCTCCTAAAGTCGTACTTTAGTACGAGTACCCCAAAGAGGATCCATGTCAATCAGTATGTCAACATGTTCTACCCTCCTTAGTGTAATGCATCATTGCAAATACGCCACGTGGAGTTACGAGTCATTTGTCGAGCATAAACAAGAACTGGGACATTCAGGTACATGTATCAGGTAGGAACTCTTGTCCCGGGGAAAAAGTCACGCAGGCTCACTCAAGGCTGCGTGCATAAAAAGTCACGCAGGCTCAAGGGAAGGCTACGTGCGTAAAAAGTCACGCAG
>JANAVB010032785.1:0-19182 GCA_029216955.1 Iris pallida
TTTGTTCTTCTTCACCATAGTGGAACTTGCATGCGAAATAGCCGAAATACGCAAATGGAGTCACCGAGCTAATTCGCCACTCCAATGTGTTCAAAACAAGAAGTTCCATCCTTTGTATAACATCAATACTGAATTGGTAATCTTCCATGGTGTACTCTGACATAATGGACTAAAGCAAAATGAATACAAATGAAATCACAGCAAATGGTAACAAATCCTTAGGAAACTTAAAGGTAAAATTATCAACCTTTTTAGTATGCATCATGAGCCCAATGCAGGTATCGATCCCTACATCATGAAGCATCTTGATGTCTCCTATGTTGATTGCTTGAGAAATCACAGCCACAAAACATAGGCTGTAGAAAAATTAAAGAGAAATTAAAACTATGTTGAATGCAAACTTGTCAAAGAGAACATAATTATAAATTGTAATTAACAAGCACTTAAACATTCAACAATAATCACTTTCCAAGTCTATATTATAGGTCAATAAAGAGGTTCCTAGGTAACATGTTAACTGTGTTGTATACTCAAAGGTAAAAACTATGTTGCTAACGACATAAAATAGAAATCCTAACAGACTATATTTCACATATTATATTATTTTGCCGTATTGAAAGGAAGTAGACTAGTGTTTGATAGAGAGGGGAAAAAAAGACAACTCTAAGCAGTTTTGATTAGAAAAGGGACATGATTCAACACCATTAACAGAGTAAAACTATATCGTACACATGATCGTTAGTAATTAGAGGCCTATCTCTACTATAAGTGAACGAAAATTACTCCTAGTTGCACATTTGTTCCACCAAAGGGTTACGAGGTAGCCTACCTCCACAATGATCCGTTCCATGCCAGATGGCGTATTGCATTCCCATTTTGCTTTCCTCATTCCTCGTCCACAATAAAAATAATATTTGTTTCTCAACTTTTCATCTCAGTGAATTGGTACATCTAGAAATCAACATGTAAGCTTTGAATTATACAACAGTAAATCAAATGGAACCCATGAATGAAAATTTTCTTCCAAAAAATAACGTATGTAAATATTCAAAAAGTTTTCCATATAAAAACGACGGAAGGAAACAACAGAGCTTCGCTGTGAAGGGAACTGACTTTGCACGCTGTGAAGGGGACTGCCTTGCAATAAATTATTTCACATAAAAATTCAAGAAATACCAAGAAGCATCAAGAGAGAGGGAAACACTGACCGAGGTTAGAGTCGAGCAGGATCCGATCCATGTTGACGATGGAGGAGCCGCCGAGGATGCGGTCGCGGGCGTTAGCGACGCCATCCTCGGAGATGAAGGTCTGAACGGAGGACTCGGGGGTAGTCCTGGTCGGGATAGAGGGTTTGGAGGAACCCTAAAATTTTCTCTTTGGCCTCCACACCGATAGTCCTATTTGGCTTAGCGTAAAATTTTCTCTTTGGCTCAGCCCTAAAAATTAAGAAAATCAAAAGAAACCCTAATCGAAATAGAAGAAACCCTAGCTAAAAGAGGAATAATACTATCTCAAAGATGTTCTCCTAGTACTCGAATGAAGAGTAGTGCTTCTTCCTCCCTTCTCTTCCCGAAAACCCTAATTTTTGATGGAGAATAAGAAGGGAATTTTGGAATGGACATATAGAGAAAGATAAATGAGGAGGAGAGAGAAGAGAAGTAAAGGGTTCTCCGGGAAGATCTCCCATGGGCATATGCTTGCGGGAACAATTAAGAGGGTTTGATAAAATAGAGAGAGGGGAAGAAGCAAAGGGATCGAGATAATTGTAAACAAAGTTGAAGAGTAATTACCAAAATGGCATATGAATTCTCTGTTGGAACCGTCATCCATTATAAAATGTTTGAAAAAATTACTATAATGGCAATCAAAAAAATTACGATAATTTTCTCCCTTATACATTAGCTGACGGTTATCACCAAACCGTCAATAAATAAAATGATGTTCCTTGACGAATCCTCTAAAATCGTCTACTATTATGGTACAAATTTGCTAAATTGACTAAAAATATGTGTTTTCTTGACGTATAGCTAAATCCGTCAAGATAACCCCTTTCTTTGACGGTTTTTCACGACCGTTATGAAATAAACCGTCAAGAACTATCATTTTTCTTGTAGTGTGATATGATATGTGTTTCCATGCTTTTCTGGATTTATTGTACTTTACAATCTATGCCATGTTTAGAATTTTTTTATAGTGATCCGTTGTGGTGCACTCATGATTTATGTCTTTCTTTGCTTTACATGATAGTGACCCGTTGTGGTGCACTCTTGAACATGTCTCTTTTTGCTTTACATGATAGTGACCCGTCATGCTGCACTAACATGAACACGACATGACAATGTGACTTTACATGATAAATCTTGATATTGTCCCATCGTGGTGCACTCTTGACCAGTAACTTGACATGACAATTCTTGATAGTGGTCCGTCATAACGCACTCTTGACATGATAAGTAACCTAACATGATAATCTTGATATGCTGTTGTGACGGCTATCTTGACTTGTAAGTAACTCTTGTCTTGACACCACGGGTGTTTGTGCTTGTGTAAGCTACATGTCTCGTCTTGCATCATGTCTAGGACGTGAATTCCTGGTTACCATGGTCAGGGATTCATACTGAATCTGACTAGGACAACAACTAGCTTGATTAACTAGATCATTGGAGATTTTCCCGGTTACCTGTTGCCCCTTTGGTTTTGGTCTTATATATATATACATGGGATTTGGACCTATCTGTCATGATTAGCACACTTCCAGCACACCGTTGGGGCACCTCCTTAGGACACAGGTATCTTAATACAGTGTGTCTGCTATACTTATTTTCTTTTGGCTTGGATCATTCAGGTAGCAGCAAGCAGGTAACTATACTTGGATATTTTGTTGCATCTTGCTAGTAACTAGGCTTGTGATAACCATAGTTAGTTAAAGTATCAAGCCGTACTATTTGCTTGACTGTGATTGTTGAATGGAGTCCTATCTTGTCTAGTCTTGCCTAGATCCAGTACATGGCTATCTCAAGACATGCTTGTGTATTCTTTACTTTATCGATAATTGGTTTGAGACTAAGTTCTGTTCAGGTAAAGGGTTACAACCCCGGTCCTTGTTTGGTTTACGGGTTGTAACTTGGTTACCGGAACAGTCCTTTAGTTATCATATCGTTTATCACCTTGTTTCTCTAACTCATGTCTTTTATTATTTCATTTATGTCCTTATGTGCTAACTTGCTGGTTTTAGTTCCTAAGTGAAGCCTCCCTTGTGGCACTTGCTCTTTTTGGGGTCTGACCCAGCTGGTTTTGTATGGCCAGATTTTGGAGCAGCATCCGAGGATCTCCTGGCCTTCCAGCCAGATGGTGAACACTAGACGTAACCCTGGCAACGAGTGGGTTTTATTTTGCTCTCCCGCTCTATTGTAAAATTATTCTTTTGAGGCGTTTAGCCGCCGAGCAAGTGTTAGCTTGTGTTGAATACTTTACTTACTTTCTGCCTACGAGTTGTAACATGATTAACAAATCCTGGGGTTGATCATGTATGACTGAAACTCTTGCTAGTCCTCGCATTTTGTACGACTAGCTTCATGATCATCTGTATATGAAATGTATGTGATGCCTTACTATTGAGTATCTGATGGTCTAACATCTTGTAACTATTATTGCTTGCTTAAGATTGAGACACTAGGCTTGTTCTTGACCATAAGATACTAAGGGCTTGTAGATAAACTCTCATACATCTAGACAGTCGTGACCGTTTGTCAAGGTGGTTTATACTTCTATATATGTAGCTGGCTGTGTCTGCCCCCGCTCTCCAGTATTCTAGATCTAGGGTGTGACACATTGTGAACTTAAAATAAACTATATCTAAACATCAAACACCCTTACAAAATAGTAAACCCATCATAAAATTCAAATTTAACATCTAATTCAAAACTGTCAAAAACTGAGAATGAATTCGTTGATATTGATACATTCAATTCGAAACAAAATAAAGAAGTAAACTCGAACCAAATAGGAATACATGTGCATAGACATAGGGACATATCCTACGTATCCAGTAGTGTCCCTATGTGTCCAAAAATCAGGACACACAGTGTCAAAACAGGAAAAAAAAAGGTAAGTATCAGTAATTAGCCAAACGAACTCCTCGTGCATGCGTGTCAAGTCAATTTGGACTTGACACAGAGCTCGAGATGAGTCGAGCTCGTGCACAGTCCTAAAGGGGATCTAGGACTAGTGACGTGTCACCTTGCATAGTACCCACACGTGTCATGTCGAGTGATTCGAATGTGTATCAGACGCGATTTCTTGCGCGCGCACAGTGTCAGCCAAATCTGTGCGCATGAAATTTCTCTAGATTTACTTGATGAAATCTCACGAAACTTGATCATCCCCATGCCAGTGATGTGTCCTGCGTGTCCACCAATTTTAGGGTCACGACGTGTCCTATCGTGTCCGCTATAGTGCCCGAGTAACAGGACACGCGCACGGCTCGTGTGCGAGCGGGTTCGTACCCAATTTGGACACGGACACAACACTAATTTTCCTCCAGTGCGACACAAACCCATAAGCCATGTATAGATCTACAAATCCATTCAATTAGATTTCAAAATTTTGAATAAAACCCCTTTGGGGCATTTCATCGAACACGTTCACAAAGATACTGATACGTGTCCGATACGGACACCAAACCACTATCAATTCCTAAGAAACTCATCCTACAGCTATGGGACGTATAGATGGATGCATCTACAGGAAAAATTCATGAAATTAAAGGGTTTTAGAGAGATTATCTATTGGAGCTATAGGTGAATTTGGAGCTATAGGTGAATTTTCTATAAAAAGCTCCAAAAGTGAAGATCCTCCTTGCATCTCCGAAACTCCAATGCTCTTCAAATCTGAGTTTTCTCACCATCAACAATTCATATGCATAGATCAGAACCCAATGCAAGATACTAGGGTTTAAAAGGAGAAGAATTGAAGAAAATAGGAAGAATACGTACCTAGGGTTTTGCCAGAAGGAGGAGGAATAGAAAAGAGAGACAATTCTCACTATAAGATATTAAATAGTATCCCATGACCTAGTTTTGTCGGCCACAACATAGGTCGGATAGGGTTTCCTAACAGTTGGGCTTGGGCTTCTTTCTATGGTTAAAAGAATCATTAATTTAATGGTTTCTAGCTAGCCTCTATTCATACTTGCCAATTAGCTTCTGACCTGAAACTAACTAGAATAGGATTACTAACCCTAACTAATCATGCTACTAAGTCACTAAGTCATGGTAAGACACTGGGCTAGGTTGCACCAAGGCTATACTATCAAAAGACCAAATTCACAACACCAATAATATAATATATTAAAATAATCAAGGAAATTTACAATTACCAAAATACCCTTAAATAGAAAAATGGATGTGACATAAAATATGGTGTTTTGATGTTATTAGTTTTCAAGGTTACTCCAATATTGAAGAGAAAAAATTCTTAAATTATTGATGCTTTAAAAATTAAAATCTATGATGATTATGGATATGAATTTCATATTAAGATAAGTTGATTTTACCTTCGACTAAGTTAATTGAAGATTATTGAATTTCAATTTTCAAGGAGATTATGAAAGACAAAATTTAGTTTGAAGATATATATATATATATATATATATATATATATATATATATATATATATATATATATATATATATATATATATATTTGAACCAACCTACCATTTTATTGAAAAAGGCCGAAAAGGCCGAACCTTTACAAGTATACCTAGAGGCGCAAAATGAGGATGCCTGTACACGTATACTGACAAAAGAAGAGGCAAACAAGAAGCAATACGACTAAGCCGGGGATAGGAGAGAGTTCCAGAAAGCCTGTTGGCCATGCCTACAGAGGGATCTTCGTTTGTGGCATTGACGAATGGTCTCCTGAATAAGTTGGTCTACACTGTACTGGTGGCCTTCGTATCTCGCCTTGTTCTGATTTTTTCAGATAACCCACGTGGCTACCGCAGCGACGATCTGGTGGCCATGGGACGCGAAGGCCCAATTGGCCAAGAGGTGGTAAAAGTTGTTGCCTCCATGAGGCAATCTGCAACACTGAGAAAGAGCTCTCCACACCTTGACCGGAAGGTCCCTCTGATTGAGTATGTGGTTGGTTGTTTTCGATTGTCGATCAGAGCAACATGTTCATGCCGAGGCAAGGCTGAACCCGATAGCGTTGAGGTTGTCGTCAGTGGGGATGATATTGTGCAGGGCCCTCTAGATGAGAAAAGACCACTTCTTAGGGAGCACCGTCTGCCAGAATGAGGCAATGGTAGGGTACGGGGTCGCATTGCCCAGGATAATGCTTCTGGCAGACTTAACCGAGAAGGCACCAGCACCGTCGGGAGACCATACCAGCTTATCTGTGTCGGGTCCGATCCTCAACCCACTACGACGGAAGTTATCGGTTGCTTCGGGCCCGGCCCATGAACTGACTTTGGACCAGTTCCAAGTGTTATTAGGAGGGTTGTCACGACCCGCACCCACTATGAGGGTACGAGAGCGTAACAACGCCCAGCCTACGTTGTAGTGTCAGCGGTAGAACATTGTTCTAGGTCATGAACTATAACTAACATAATATGAATACTCTCCATAAGGAGGCCAATACAGAGGTACAACTCAATCACAATCTAGAGATAGAATATGGCACGATAAAATAGATAAGAGAATCCTCAACTGAGGTACAACAGAAAAAAATAACAAAGTCTCAACATTACTAAAATATTCAACTCTGAAAATAAAGACAACAGCTAAACATAAAAAGAAGAACAATCTAAGATCTCTACACTATGTAAGGTATCATCCTGAGCAGTTGCCTGAACCTCCCCAGGGGTCCAGGTCGCGAGTGTTAACTAGGCAAGCTCCAAGTAAGGGGTGCAGGGTTCCTCATCGTCCTCTGTAAAATTTTCAACAGGTCCAGTCAGGACGAGAGCGAGCACAATACATCTCAACAGTTCATAGCAGGTTAGAAAATATAATTATGCAGTAAAGTAAGATATAGATACTGAAGAAATGCAGTATGTAAACAGAGAGAGAGAACTGTAATAGAAATATCTACTATAAGTAAAGAGCTACCAGTGGCTAGTAATTTAGAGTACAAAGTCGACATGTGAACGGCTTGATTTGTACATGGCTATACTAAAGAGGCGTACATGGCTATTCTACATTGGAATTGTTCACATGGCTATTTATACTCCCCCGTACCTCCAATTAATACACAAGGATCCAACCAGGTTATGTTATGATTCTATTTAACAGCCCCCGAAGGGTGGTAAGCCCCCGAAGGGTGATAAGCCCCCGAAGGGTGATAAGCCCCCAAAGGGTGATAAGCCCCCGAAGGGTGGTACATAGTAGTCCCATAAATGGGATAAGGATTCAAAGAAGACTCTGTGATCATATGGGTATATGTCACAAGTGATCAAAGAACCAAAGAAGCATAGTGATACGCCATGTAAGTGAAACGCACAGAACATAGAGTACCCCGATTCTCCCTGAAGGGATAACATCTCAGGGAGGGATCCATATCGTACTAATCCGTGTGACCAACGTGACAGTATCAAGTAAAGTAATTTAATGCAGGAAATAGTTCTAAGCAGGATATGAAATGATCAGAGAATGTACTCGCCTCGTATCTGAATGTCTGAAGTAAATGTACCGTCCGAGATGAGGTACCTGACTCCTATTTAGAGCAACACAAGTCAAGATGTATACAGAGGGTGATATATGGAATGTACAATGCATCTGTATGCTGTCTAGGTCAAAGTAGGTCAAGCCTAAGCCAAACAAGTCTCACTAAGCCTAACCAGCCTATTCTAGCAAGCACACACCATATCTAGGCTATACAAGCCAAACATAAGCCATCACATTCAATATTATACATAAGAGAAAGGAGGCTAACATGTAAAGCTATGTGTGTGTGTGAACATGGAGGTGTACATGAAAAGAGAAATCATCACTAGTTAGGAGTTACACTACACATGGCACAAAGCTAACCCATCTTCATTACACATGTATTTATACTTAACATGCAAGGCTACAATATACATCCATATACATATAGAGAGTTAGAGAGAGCTATGTAAATAGGCAATTGCCATATTTATTTCACAATACTTAAACACATGCACATATCACATAGGTTATATATATATATATATATATATTTTTTTTTTTTTTTTTTTTTAGGTTATATATATATATATATATATATATATATATATATGTATATATATATATACATGCATATAGAGGGGATAGGGAACCAAGGAAATGTGTGTGAATCATTCAAGTGGCATGAAAGTGTGTAGGCCTATATGTGATACAATGTGTTAGGAAAAATCAGTGATGTAGTATCCTGAAAATCAGTGAATGATACATGTTGGCCCATTGGTCATATGGTCAACCTGATTTTAATAATTGATCAAACTCTGTCTCGATATGTGAAGCTAGTCAGGATGTATCGGACTCTTGGACATGAACAAGAACAGCTATCTACACAGTTCAAGACCGAAGCTATGTTTGCCAGTTCGAGTCTGTATTTCCTTTGAGCAATGTATTTTTCATTTTATTGAGTCTAGGAATATGTTGTACACCAAGTCGTACTGGCAAATAGGCTATTCTAAAATATTTTCAAAATACTTTTAAAATATCCTTTGTTTTGAAAAACATTCTTTTAAACAAAAGTTTTAAAAAGGTTTTCAAAAAGGTTTTCAAAAATCATCAAAACTAATTTTTTTTAAAACCTAACCTAACCCTGACAGAACTCGCCCAGAGTTCGGCCAGAGTTCGACCATAGTTCGGTTGGTGGCCGTTTGATTTTTGAATTCTCTGGAACTTGGTCCTCCTGCAGTTGCGGATTTGACCAAGATTTCCTCATAGAGTTCTGTCCGAATTCTGCCCGAATTCTGCCAGAATTCTGTCTTTAGATTTCCTATAAATAGAGAAGGATTTCGATCATTTCAACTCACTCATTCACTTTCAATCTTTTCTCTATCTAAAGCTTTCAGTCTTCCAAAGAGTTTTTCTTGAGCTCTAAATTTCAGATCTCAAGCCAATTACAATCCTCTAGTCGATTTGCCAGTACGATACGGTCTAGAAGTTTCTAAGAGATTGTAATCAGAAGGCTTGATTGAAGAATACCTCTTCACATTTGAAGTTGGACGAGTTCTTCGAATCAAAGCTCGCGTTGTAGAAGTTGCAAGGACTTCGTAAGAAAAATTGCAGTTTTGCCAATAGTGGATTCAACTGGTAGCAAGAGTTCTACCGACTGGATTAGTCCTCAACAGAGGGAAACCAGTATACATCGCTGTCTTTGTGTTTGCATTCTTATCTCTGCCTTTACTTTACTTAGTTGTGATTATTATTCTGTGATCTTGCTGCTAACTTTTTTTAATTAGCAATATTCCGCTGCCTACTCTATTCACCTCCCTCTAGAGTATTGTGCTTTACGATTTCGTTCCTACAATTGGTATCAGAGCAGGTGTTACAGGTAAAGCAAAGGTAACAGTACAATTATTTATTCATTTTAATTAACTGTTATATAGATTACAGCACAACACATGGCAACTGTGAAAATTACAAGTGAAGGCCAGGCCACAAACAGACCTCCACTGTTTGATGGTACGAACTATACCTATTGGAAAACACGGATAAGTTTCTTCTTAAAATCTCTTGAGTTTGATTTATGGTCTATTGTTATTAATGGCTATCAAAAGCCACCTCGTATAAATGTTGATGGTGTTTTAGTTGAAAAACCCTATAGCAGATATACAGAGGAGGAAAAGAAAATTGCCAATCTTGACGCACGTGCTATTAATGCTCTATTTTTTGCTTTAGACAGAACTGAATTTAACAGGATGTCTATCTGCACAACGACTAATGAAGTATGGAAGCTACTTGAAGTCACACATGAAGGCACGACTCAAGTCAAAGAATCTAAAGTCAGAAGACTTACTCAAGAGTATGAGGTATTCAAGATGAAGCCCAACGAAACAGTTACTCAGATGTTCGAAAGGTTCTTGGATATTATAAATCCTTTGTCTTTCCTAGGCAAAGAGTACAGTAACCATGAAAAGATTCACAAACTCCTACGAGCACTTACCAAAAACTGGATTCCAAAGACTACTGCAATCATTGAAGGGAACGACCTCACAACTATGTCCCTCGAAGTAGTCATGGGTAAGCTACTCACTCATGAACTGGAGCTACAAGATTTTGAAGAGCCTGCACCAAAGGAGAAGACGATCGCTTTCAAGGCTCAGCACAGAAAAGCTGCTGAAGGTGACTCAGACAGCAGTAAATCTGATGTTGAAGATCAAGCACTCCTAGCAAGGAAATTTAAGAGATTCATGAGACATGAGAAGAGAGCCAAAGAAAACAACAGCAACAACTGGTATCAAGATGATGCTGTCTGCTATGGCTGCAAGAAGAAGGGACACATAAAGAAAGATTGTCCTATAAACTCATCATCAAACAAGAAGAGCAACAGGTATAAAAAAGGGAACCTGAAAAGATCAACATCACGGAAGTATGCCAACACCAACATATGGCATGAAAGTGAAGCCAGCGACTCAGAAGACGAACAATCAGAAAATGCTACAAACGTATGCTTTATGGCATCCGATCAGGTACCTACTGAACCTGTAGTTGATACTTATGATGACTTCACCTTTGAGCAATTAGGAGATGCCTTCAGTGAACTGGTGACTGATTACAGGAAACTGCGTAGCAAGTATCAGACCTCTAAGAAGGTACTCAAAGAGTACAAAGGTGAAATAGGTAGACTTACCGACCTACTAGCTAAGGTTAGAAATAATGTTAGTGAGTCTGGTGAGCTTTTTTCAATAAATCTCTTATTACACGAGACTACCAAGTCATTTGAAGAGAAAGACAAAGTTATTGACCAACTCAAGGAAGAACTTTCTAAAGAGAAGAAAAGTCTTCAAAGTGCATAAATCAGAATGGAAACACTCACTTCTGATTATACTAAGTTATATGACACTTACAAAAGATTGGAAATTAGGTTAGGAAAACAGCCTGAGACTGCTGCTTCCTTCCCTAACACGTGTCACTTACCGAAAAATCGAAACATTCCCAAGCCAAACACTGTCAGACCTAACCCTATCAAACCTTTACCCCAAAAGGTTAGGCCCAAACTGGATTATAGGTATGCTTTCTTCTATACTAGAAAACCTAAACCTACCAACCATGCATACCACTCAGCTTTCAACACTCGACATGCAAAATGTCATTATTGTGGCCTCATTGGTCATATTTCATCTGCATGTAGAATCAGAAAGCTTGTTGATTTAAATATTTATGCTTGGATACCAAAGGCTAACATTTCAGGACCTACAAGAAATGGGTACCAAAAGTTTCATCTGCAAACTGTTTTGTAGGTGGAACACCTTTCACATGCTAGAAGCAAATGGATCCTCGACAGCGGTTGTTCACGGTATATGACCGGTGACGCTACATTATTTGCAACATTGTCGAAGAAAAAGAAGGAAGGCTATGTCTCCTTCGGTAATAACTTGAAAGGGTATATTATTGGTATCGGTGATATTGGTAAGTCTCCCTATCCTATTATTAAAGATGTCTGTCTGGTTACCGAGTTGAAACATAATCTACTCAGCATAAGTCATTTGGCTGATCATGGTTATGGCATCAACTTTGGCAAAGACAAATGTATTATAGTTGATAGCTCAACTGGTAGTACTATCTTTAAAGGTATCAGGGAAGACAACATATATTTTTTTTATTTGTTGGAAGAAACTAACATTTCAGGTAGATGCTTAATGGCTAAAAGCGATGAGAGTCATCTGTGGCATATGAAACTCGGTCACGCAAATATGGACACAATATCAAGATTATCCACAAAGAAGCTAGTACGCGGTTTACCGGACATTACATTCAAGAAGGATTCGGTATGTAGTCAATATGAAAAGAACAAAGCTACCAGATCCATATTCAAATCAGTAAACGCAGTATGTACTACTAGACCTCTACAATTACTTCATATGGACTTATTTGGTCCTAGCAGAGTTGCTAGCCTCGTAGGTAAGCTTTATGCTTACGTAATTGTAGATGATTTTTCTAGATACACGTGGGTATACTTCTTGACACGCAAGAATGATGCATTATCCGAATTTGTCTCCTTTTGTAAGAAAGTACAGAATAAAAAAGGTTACATGATCACTCGCATAAGAAGCAATCATGGTGGCAAATTCGAGAATGCAGAGTTTGAGCAATTTTGTGACACACACGGTTTTGTACACGAGTTCTCCTGCCCTAGGACTCCACAACAAAATGGAGTTGTGGAACGTAAGAACAGAACTCTAGCCGAAATGGCCAGAGTAATGTTTAAAAGAACTATATGCATGTATATATATATACATGCATATAGAGGGGATAGGGAACGAAGGAAATGTGTATGAATCATTCAAGTGGTAGGAATGTGTGTAGGGCTATATGTGATACAATGTGTTAGGAAAAATCAGTGATGTAGTATCCTAAAAATCAGTGAGTGATACATGTTGGCCCATTGGTCATATGGTCAACCTGATTTTAATAATTGATCAAACTCCGTCTCGATATGTGAAGCTAGTCAGGATGTATCGGACTCTTGGACATGAACAAGAACAGCTATCTACACAGTTCAAGACCGAAGCTATGTTTGCCTGTTCGAGTCTGTATTTCCTTCGAGCAATGTATTTTTCATTTTATTGAGTCTAGGAATACGTTGTACACCAAGTCGTACTGGCAAATAGGCTATTCCAAAATGTTTTCAAAATACTTTTAAAATATCCTTTGTTTTGAAAAACATTCTTTTAAACAAAAGTTTTAAAAAGGTGTTCAAAAGGTTTTCAAAAATCATCAAAACTAATTTTTTAAAACCTAACCTAACCCTGACAGAACTCGGCCAGAGTTCGGCCAGAGTTCGGTTGGTGGCCGTTTGATTTTTGAATTCTCTGGAACTTGGTCCTCCTGCAGTTGCAAATTTGACCGAGATTTCCTCAGAGAGTTCTGTCCGAATTCTGCCCGAATTCTGCCAGAATTCTGTCTTTAGAATTCCTATAAATAGAGAAGGATTTCGATCATTTTAACTCACTCATTCACTTTCAATCTTCTATCTATCTAAAGCTTTCAGTCTTCCAAAGAGTTTTTCTTGAGCTTTAAATTTCAGATCCCAAGCCAATTACAATCCTCTAGTCGATTTGCCAGTGCGGTACGGTCTAGAAGTTTCTAAGAGATTGTAATCATAAGGCTTGATTGAAGAATACCTCTTCATATTTGAAGTTGGACGAGTTCTTCGTATCAAAGCTCGCGTTGTAGAAGTTGCAAGGGCTTCGTAAGAAAACTTGCGGTTTTGCCAATAATGGATTCAACTGGTAGCAAGAGTTCTACCGACTGGATTAGTCCACAACAGAGGAAAACCAGTATACATCGCTGTATTTGCGTTTGCATTCTTATCTCTGTCTTTACTTTACTTAGTTGTGATTATTATTCTGTGTTCTTGCTGCTAACATTTTTTAATTATCAATATTCCGCTGCCTACTCTATTCACCCCCCTCTAGAGTATTGTGCTTTACGATTTCGTTCTTACAATACATGGTGTTAACTGTGTGTATACATATATGGTCAAGTTCCCAGAAATTTAGTGAAGGCAATGGTGGGGGTTGTGTGTCAACAACAACATATTCATAAATAACTATCTAACCATTATATTAATATATATATATATATATATTTATATGCATATATCACAGGAATTATAGAGATGAGTGTGTATTCATGTGTGTTCTCAGGTTTCAGAATAAGGCAGGGGGTTCCTGGGTGTTCCAGATTAGCTAACAGGGTCTAATAAAGGAGAATGTGATAGGAAACAGTGCACTGAGAAAACAGTATGGCAGAAAACATAAATGTGTAGGTGTGTGTGTGAACATGAAAGGGGTTTCTCAGAAATAGAATGGACAGAAAAACTTTGTGTCTCCAGAAATCAATGTTCAGTGCAAACATAATGTGTCAAAAGGAATCAGGAAATAGGAGTTAGGAATTAGGAAATAGGAGTTACATGTGAACTAATTCCAGGAATTGCAAAACAGTATAAGGCAATGGCAGTTAGCTATCACTATGAAATGAAATGACATGGCTAATTTAATCATTCAAATCAGTCTAAAAAAATAGGAATTAAACTTCAGGAAAACATGTGAATTCAAAACTCGGGAATGGTGGTTGTGTGTGTATTGATCTCTGAAATTTAGGAATAAGAAAATAGTGTATCAAAGGCATTGCAATCCCAATGAATTCGAGCACTCTTTATAAATTCAACACAAGAGAATGAATCCTCACAACCTAAACATGTCAACTAATATAATAGTAGCAACCACATGATTTAACCTCTAATTGAAATAAAAAAGAACAACAATGGTTTAATAGGGATTAACTTAACTTCAGTAATCTAGTACATGGGTTCATGAATTAAACATGTTAGTCAATATCTAGTTTCAGTCTAAACTGGAATCGAATCCAGAATTAACTAATAGCAAACTAACATGATGTATAGGAATTAATCATGACAATTTAACATTCAATCAATTTTTCAGATAATGGAATCAACTCAGGATTAAAATAGAGAAAGAAATGGAAATCAATTTCAGGTTTTAGAACCATTTCAGTTCAGTCCCAAATATTTGATTAACACAAAAATCATCTAACAGTTCAAAGAACAGTCCAGGTAAAACAGAAAATCAGTTCAATAGTTCACAAATAGTAAAAATTGGAATCTAATCACAATGTCCAACCCCATATTCAAACAGTTAATAATGCTAAGTTAACCAATGGGAAAAAACTGGAAATCTCAGGTTTATGGTTGAAAGGAAGGGAATCAATCCCAGTTTCAATCTCAGATATCATTCTCAGATTTATAGGAACCAAACAATGCAGTGAGAAAAGAGTGAATCTCATATTTATAGCCAATCCAATAAGGAAAGGAAATCAATTCAAGATGATATTTAAAGAACCAATCTCAGTTTTAATAGAACACATCTCAGTTCAGTTAACAGTTTTGAATCCAACACACTATCCAAAATCCCATTTCAAATTCCAAAAGCCTATAATTGAATGTAAAAACTTAGCTAGCATGAATTGTAACATGTGGGGATATCTAAACAGTGAGAAACAACATTACACAGGAAATTAAAAGGGTTTGGAAAATCTGGAACTAAGTATCAGAGAAAGTATCAGCTATATGCTGTTCGAACCCATTCGAACCCAATTATTCCACATTAAACCCAACCAAACAATGTAACTAATCTAATATAATTATACAACACATATAGGATCTAATTAATCAATTAAAACTCAATTTAAAAGCATTTAAACGAATTAATCACAAGAACACAAATACTATGCATAGAACCGCACAGTGCAGGCACGAATCCGTGTCCGACACGACACAAGGGTTCGTGTCAGCCTGGGGTTCTCGTGTTGGTCATGAGAATGACACATGTGTCATGTCTCGTGGGTCGAAACGTTGTGTGCAAAGAGCAGTGCCACCCGAACAGCAGGGCAAGCTCCTTGCCCGCGCGCGCGCGTGCACGACCGCGTGTACGTATCCTGATCCGACACGACACAACACGAAAACATGTTCAGAACATTAGAATCGTGTAAGCGACACAAAAACTCAAATATCTATTCAAACACAATCAGAAAATAGTAAAGGAAAACCTATTGAGGCATTAGGTCGAACACCTAGGTAATCCTATTGATACGTGTATGATACGGACACGTACCCGACACAAGTTGGGGTCAGCTCCTACCCGAGGCTAGAGGGGACCTAGGACTATGTATCCATGATGATAAATCAGTAGTTTAAATGGGGAAGAGGGATTTACCAATGGGTGTCTCAAGCTCCAAAAACTGTCAAAGTGCAGTCCATGTTACTGTAGCTCGAGCACAATATGATCCCCAAATCAGTGCTCTACCTCTATGGACAACAAGAGGGTGGTGGTTAGGTCACAATGTAAGAAGTTTGTTGAAAAAAGATAAGGAATGAAGAAGTTATGTAGAAATGAAGTTGAGCTCACCTTGTTTTTTGAAAAGAGAGAGAATGAACAAGGAGGCAATGATTTTTGGGAGGGATTAAATAGGGGAAAATCCTAAGATGGCTGCCCTAAAATCTAGGGCTAGGGTTGATCCAAGGGTTCTCCATCATTCTAGACAATTCAATGGCTAGATGAAACCTAGGTAGCCTATCACTAGTCTTAACTAATCAATATGACTAATAACTAACCAAATCACAAATCCTGACTAGCCATGACTAACCATGACCAATCTCAATCTAACTTAGTTTAACCATGACTAACTAGGACTAATCTAGGTTAGGTCAATCTAGGTTAGGCTAATCTAGACCATATGAAAATTAATTAAAAATAATATTTAAATCACACCATTCACAATAAATCATTTAAATTCCTAATAAAATATATTAAATTCTAATAATTCAAAAGTGACAAAAATACCCTCTAGGTTAAAATGATAAATGAAACACCCTAATCTCATGGCTAGGCTCTAGGTTAAGCTCTCTCTAGGGTTATACTAGCTAGACACCAAATCATAAGTCATGATTTAAAATAGTTTTAAAATGATTAAAAATTACCAAAATTTATATTATTATTTAAATATCATAATTAAATAAATAAAATACAAAATTTCAAAATTACCCTCATTTGGAAAACTGGGTGTTACAATCCTATCCACCTTATAAAAATTTCGTCCTCGAAATTAAGATGATCGTACCCCCCTTCTAGGTCAAACATAGTCCAGGGTCAATCACTAGTCAATTTTCTCAATATCCCAGTAATTGATTATCAGCTGGTCAACTTCTTAGGATTTTACCCATGCTAGCTATCTAAGTGTTTGTAACCAGAATCTAGCAAAAGAGAAACTCTATAATAGGCTAGCTCTTAACCTTCCAATCCTATCAAGTCACCCATAACAAAATACCCAAAATCTAAGCACACATTCCCAATACCACATATATATAAGCTCAGGAACAACAATCCATTACATATATCCTAAGTATATCATTTGCAATCTATCTATACATATAGAACTCTCAGTCTTAGGTGAAACTACAACTATACTCAAGGGCAGGCTCTGGTCACTGGGTGCCTCACTGGAAGGGTAAAGGAAAACAATAATAATCATCAAGGTTGTATGGCATACTAACATCCTATACGTAACTGGTTGGAATCATAATAATAGAAAATTATCTGCAACGGGTTACTATTCTAGCACCAATGCTAACTATCACCTCTAGGGTACAGACACTCTACAAGTCACCATATCTTTATACTATGAAGGAACTACCTATGAACAAGCTCTACAAACTAAATATCCCTACTCCTAAGTCATTTATAACAATCAAAAGGGTATGATGTTTTAAACCTTCTCAAGATACAATCTGTTAATTATATGCGTCTGTCCAAAATCATGTTGTCTAGAGTCTTCATCATGCTAGTGAGCAAGGCTACGATAATCACAGAATCCTTGACTAAGGTATGTACCTCTAGGTTCATGGTATTTAAAATCTTCGTATTGCCGCATGCGACGGCGAAAATCTTAAATTCCCATACCCGAGAAATACATCCAAAATCTGACTACGTGTCCTCACTATGCCAACTAACACGACTATCGAAGATTCTAGATCTCATGATTTAGGTGACCTAGCCCATATGATTTTCTCAGAAAGGAAAAAGAAAACAAACATAACAAAAGAGCAATATAACAAAATTAATCAATCAACAAGGAAAGATGGAACCGGATTTCAAGGTAGTTATAAAAGACAACTTTGGGAATGGAATCAAAAAGAACGAACTTGCAACAAGATCTCCAATGGTCTGTGCATCCCTGACAGTCCTGACGATAGCTCATCCTGCTGGTTTCCCCTGGTCTGCTGCTGAGAGAATTGCAAATGACGAGAAAAAGTCTCCGTACAGACAGAGATGCACCTCCAATGTAGCAGAAACGCCAACCTGAGTCGGCACAACAGAAGCTGCGGTCTGGAGGCCCTGATGAACAGGACGAGAGGTGGCCAGCCTCTCGATAGTATCCCCCGAACCGAAACGATGAGATCGTGTCTCATAACCATCATGAAGACAGATCAAACAAGAAGCAATTTCTGATAATGAAGCAAAAATTCAAAGGAAGACAGTTTATATTCAAGGGAAGTCAATAAGCAACAATTTTTTGACAAAAGGAATATGATTAAGAGTTTTTCCTAATGTAATTGAGTACCTCCAAAAATAATCATAATCCTACTGCAGGCTGTAGTGATACTCTAGTTCGAATACCACTACATAAACTCGACCTGCATGGGCCAACACTAAAAACGTGTCACGACCCACACCCACTGTGAGGGTACGAGAGCGTAACAACGCCAAGCCTACGCCGCAGTGTCGGTAGTAGAACGCTGTTCTAGGTCATGAACTATAACTAACATAATATGAATACTCTCCATAAGGAGGCCAACACAGAGGTACAACTCAATCACAATCTAGAGATAGAATATGGCACGATAAAATAGATAAGAGAATCCTCAACTGAGGTACAACAGAAAGAAATAACAAAGTCTCAACATCTCTAAAATATACAACTCTGAAAATAAAGACAACAGCTAAATAAAAAGAAGAACAATCTAAGCTATCTACACTATGCAAGGTATCATTCTGAGGAGCTGCCTGAACCTCCCCAGGGGTCCAGGTCGCGAGTGTCAACTAGGCATGCTCCAAGTAAGGGGTGCAGTGTTCCTCATCATCCTCTGTAAATTTTCAACAGGTCCAGTCAGGACGGAGCGAGCATAATACATCTCAATAGTTTATAGGTTAGAAAACATAATCATGCAGTAAAGTAAGATATAGATACTGAAGAAATGCAGTATATAAACAGAGAGAGACTGTAATAGAAATATCTACTATAAGTAAAGAGCTACTAGTGACTAGTGATTTCGAGTACAAAGTCGACATGTGAACGGCTTGATTTGTACAGGCTATACTAAAGAGCGTACATGGCTATTCTACTTTGGAATTGTTCAGATGGCTATTTATACTCCCACGTACCCCCAATTAATACACAAGGATCCAAC
>JANAVB010032786.1:0-35000 GCA_029216955.1 Iris pallida
CGTATTTCAATGTGCTTCGTGGTGAGTGACATATGGGGTTCTTAGTGAGATTTATAGCACTAGTATTATCACAAAATATAGGAATGTGCATAAAAATAAGTTATTGCCTTCAAGGGTTTACTTCATCACAGAATTTGTGCACAACAACGACCAGCTGCGATATATTCAGCTTCTGTTGTGGATAGTGCGACGGAATTCTGCTTCTTGCTAAACCAAGAGACTACAGCCTTTCCTAATAAATGACACGTGCCGCTCGTACTTTTACGGTCGACCTTACATTCGACGAAATTAGCATCAGAGTAACCAATTAGGTCAAATGATGTTGATTTGGGATACCATATGCCCACTGTAACCGTACCCTTAAGGTATCAAAGATACGCTTAACGGCAGACATGTGTAATTCCTAAGGATTAGCTTGATATATACACAGACAAACGCTAAACATAATATCAGGGCGACTAGCAGTTAAATATAGAAGACTGCCTATGATACCTCGATACTTACGTTGATCCACAGGTTTGCCGCTTTCATCTGGTTCTAGTTTAGTTGTAGTAGCCATTGGAGTGCTGATTGGTTTGACGTTGTCAAGGTCAAATTTCTTCAGCATGTCCTTTGTATACTTCGACTGACAGATGAAAGTTCTATTTGATGTTTGTTTGACTTGCAGTCCAAGAAAGTAATTGAGCTCCCCCATCATGCTCATCTCAAAATCGGTCTGCATACACTTGGCAAAATCTTGACAGAGAGTTTCATCAGTAGAACCAAATATAATATCATCAACATAAATTTGTATTACGAGAATAGTGTCTTGAAACATTTTATAAAAAGTGTAGTGTCAACTTTCCCTTTTGAAAAACTTTTTCAAGCAAGAAATTGCTTAGCCGTTCATACCAAGCTCTAGGGGCTTGTTTGAGGCCATAGAGCGCTTTTTTGAGCTTGAAAACATGGTCGGGAAATTTGTGATTTTTAAAACCAGGGGGTTGTTTTACAAAAACTTCCTCCTTAATAAATCCATTCAAGAAAGCACTTTTAACATCCATTTGAAACAATTTGAAATTTTGAAAGTTAGCAAATGCGCAAAGCATCCGAATGGATTCTAATCTCGCAACGGGAGCATATGTCTCATCGTAGTCGATACCTTCCTCTTGGTTGTATCCTTGAGCTACTTGACGAGCTTTGTTGCGTGTAACTGAACCATCTTCATTTACTTTGTTTCGAAAAACCCATTTAGTACCAATAAAAGAGTGATTTACCGGCCTAGGAAAAAGTTCCCAAACTTGGCTCCTCTCGAATTGGTTGAGTTCTTCTTGCATGACAGAAATCCAAAATTCATCATTAAAGCTTCTAAAATGTTTTTCGGTTCAATTTGTGAAATAAAGACAGTACTAGCAATGGAGTCTCTTAATGATGATCTAGTACTTACTCCGCGTGAAACCTCACCAATAACCAAGTTTTCTGGATATGACGGCTTGAAAGAGAATTTCTTTGGCAAGCCCTCCAGAGAATTGATCTCAGTGGTGGCATTCATCGGAGTAGAAGTTGATGGCTCAACATCATCATCAAGAGTAGTTACTGCACTGTTATCTTCATCAAAAGTCACATTGGTAGACTCTTCCACAATTAATGAGCGTTTGTTGAATACTCTATATCCCTTGCTCTTGGCCGCATAGCCAAAAAATATACCATCGTCAGCTTTGGCATCAATTTTGCCTAAGTTGTCTTTGGTGTTAAGGATAAAACATCGACAACCAAAAACTCAAAAATATGAAACGTTAAAGTTCTTCCAAACCAAAGCTCATAGGGTGTTTTCTTCGTAATAGGATGAATGAGCACCCTATTTAAAATATGGCACGCTGTACTGACAGCTTCAGCCCAAAATATTTCGGAAGTGAAAATTTATTCAGCATGACTCTAGCCATATCGCCAAGAGTCCTATTTCTTCGCTCCACAACACCATTTTGTTGAGGAGTTCTTGGACACGAAAACTCATGATCAAAACCATTTAAATCACAAAATTTTTCAAAATCAGTATTTTCGAATTCGCCTCCATGATCACTTCGGATTCGAGTGATCATGTAGCCTTTTTCGTTTTGAACCTTTTTAGCAAAAATTTTGAAAACTGAAATGGCATCACTTTTGTTTGTAAGAAAGAAAATCCAAGTAAAACTAGAAAAGTCATCTACTACAACAAAAGCGTAGAGTTTTCCACCAAGACTGGCTACTCTACTATGGCCAAATAAATTTATATGAAGTAATTGCAAGGGTCTAGTAGTACTTACAGAGTTTATGGAATAAATGAGGACTTGGTTGCCTTATTTAACTCACATTCGGCACATACCGTGTCCTTTTTGAATGTGATGTCGGGCAAGCCTCTAACTAGCTTCTTAGTCGATGGCCTGGATATAGTATCCATATTGGCATAACCAAGACGCTAGTGCCATAGTAATCTTTCATCCTTGTGAGCATAGAGACATCTTCCTGCACTGTTAGTATCTCTAGATAGATAGAAAATATAAATGTTATCCTCTCTTATCCCTTCAAAAACGATGTCTCATGTTGACCAATCATAAATATAGCATTTAGATTGTGCAAAGTTAATATCATATCCATGATCAGCAAGATGACTTATACTGAGCAGGTTATGCTTTAACTCGGTCACTAGGTAGATATCCTTTATTACAGGAGAAGAAGGATGACCAATAGTACCATTACCTATAATATACCCTTTTAGGTTATTACCGAAGGATGGATATCCTTCTCTCTTCATCGATAGTGATGCGACAAGATTTGCGTCTCCCGTCATATGTCACGAGCATCCACTATCGAGAATCCACTTACTCTTAGTTGAGGAGGGAAGGTCCACCTACATCAAGAGTAGATGTGACCTTTGGTACCCAAGTTCTTGAGGGTCCTAAAAAATAGTTTTCGGCAACCATGCATATATGTTTCTATCTACTAATCTTCTAACTCTACATGTGGTGAGATGTGTCCATGTAATCCACAATAAGTACAAATAGCATTCCTATTTATGTTAGGAGCATGTTGATGATGTCTATATGTAGAGTGGTATGGAGTAGCATGGTGATGATGTCTATATGTAGAGTGGTATGGAGTGTCATGATGATAATGTCTATATGTAGCATGGTAAGAGTGGTGTGGAGCAGCATAATGATGACTGTATGTAGCTGTAGGATGATGTTTATATCCATAAGTAGTATGATGGTGATTTTTTATGTGCAACATAGTGATGATTGTATCTATGTGTAGCATGGTGATTATGTGTCATATGAGAATTATTTCTACGTGCATGTGGTTTGTGTGCTTTATGAAAGTGGGTGTATATGTAAGCATGATTACGTGCTGGATGACGTGTTTGACTAGTATGAGTAGTGTTGTGCTTTGTGTGTGTCTCATGTGATTGGGTTTGAGGTTGAGCAATCTATTTTCCCAATCTAGTCTCTAATTTCTAAGAGACAGCCTGCAGTTCATTAATCTTAGTATTCAAACCATGAATCTTAGTGATAGAGATCTTGTGTTTGTTCTTTTCTTCAGCAATCTCAGTGTTGAGTGCTGTGATCTCTTGTGTTTGCTTTTCAATACGTGCTTCGGCATCATGTAGGCTTAATTTAAGCTTAGACACCTTATTTATGACTTTCGTGGGTGGAGTGTCTCTAATATTATCAAGCAATTAAGAGAGTCTTTGAATATCAACTTCATAACTTTTGATCTTCTCCTTGGCGTGTTTATTTACGAATAACTTCCTTGTGGTCATTGAGTAAATCATTGAATGCATCGCCAAGTTCGTCAAAAGTGAAATCATTGAGAGTTTCGCTAGTTACCTTGTCGGATGTAGCCATTAGGCAAACATTGGCGGTGTCTTGAGGAGAGTCATTTTCTTCCTCGGAATCACTAGCTCCACTTTTATGCCAAATGCTTATATTGGCATATTTTCTTGAGGAAGCCTTCTTGTATGGTTTCTCATATTGGTTGCTCTTCTTTGCGAATGGACAGTCTTTTCGGATGTGTCTAGTCTTCTTGCAACCGTAGCATGTTGGCTCTTCTTCGTCATCTTCTTTCGGTTCCTTATTTCTTCGATTGAAGCGAAGGAATTTCTTGAAGTTGTGGACAAGGAGAGCTTGATCATCACCTTCCGAGTTGTCGTTATCCGTCTCTTCAAGATCAGCCCTTCGTCGGTGAGCTTTAAGAGCAATCTCCTTTGTCTTAGGAGCAGGCTCTTCGAAGTCTTTGAGGTCAAGCTCATGAGTCATCAGCTTTCCCATCAAAGTCCTATGGACATAGTTGTGAGATCATTTCCTTCTATGATGGCTTTCACTTTAGGGTTCTAAATATTTGGTAGCCCCCTAAGTAGCTTGCGGAGCTTCTCGTGATTTGTATATTGCTTGCCAAGAGAAGATAGGGGGTTGATGAAGTCGAGGAATCTTGTGAACATTTGTATGATCGTCTCATTTGTCTTCATCTTGAATGCCTCATACTCTTGAGTGAGACGACTTATTTTTGACTCCTTGACTTGAGTGGTTCCTTCATGCGTCAATTCTAAAAGTCTCTATACTTCGTGAGAGGTGGTGCATGTTGAGACCCTGTTAAACTCATTCCTGTTTATAGCACAGAATAAAGCATTAATAGCTCTCGCGTCTAGACTTGCCTGTTTCTTCTTCTCGTCAGAATATTCACTACTAAAATAACCCATTTTAGCGACGTCAGAAGACGTCGCTAAATAAGGAAAATACGTCGCTAAAATCTATTTGTGACGTATTTAGCGACGAAACTTTTACGTCGCTTATAGGCAAGTCGCAGATGACACTTTAGTCGCAAAATGTCGCTATTTGCGACGCTACGTCTAGTGTCGCTATACGTCGCAAATTTGGCGACAGATAGCGACGTAACGTTACGTCGCCAAATTTACGACGTAAAGCGACCACTTTGCGATGCTGTAAACTTTATATATGATGACATGTCATGGCAGCCACGTGGACAATTTAGCGACGTCTAGCGACATCGTTAGCGACGTACGCCCTCAGCCCACGTCAGCAGTTTTACGACGTCTAACGACGTTTCGTCACTATTTAGCGACGTATAGCGACGTCTATGTTCCGTCGCTGTACGTCGCAGAACGTCGCTATACGTCGCAGATATTATAAAAAAATTTAAAAAAATATAATTGGTATTTTTGTTATGCTGTGTGTCTGTGTTTACAGTGGTGTGAAGTACAGTGTTCGAACCATCGACAGTTTCGCTTACTGTTCTATATTTTATTTTGGATAGAAAGAGCAACAGTTTAGGGTGCACTTCTCAGAGCTTCCACTTCACGTCCTTCACCTTCTCAGGAACCTTTACGACGTCCGAAGAAAGTGAAGGACGTGAAAATGAAGCTCTCAGAAGTACACCCAGAACTGTTGCTCTTTCTATCCATGATAAAACATACAACAGTAATCGAAACTGTCGATGGTTCCGAACACTGCATTTCACATTCACTGTAAACACAGACACATCATCACAAAAATACACATTATATTTTTTTAAAATTTCAGTACCTCCTTTGTATATCAGATCATCGCTTATAACCCAGCGTAGGTATATTTGTCATCCCCGTCGCAGATATCACAAAGTAAATATCACAATAAAAATAAGAGGCAGTGCAAAGTAAATATCACAGACACACATCCTCACAAACACCCAATAGAGTCAAATAAAAATGGAAGATGATAAAAGTCTCCCACCAAGTGTATAAACGAAAGTGTACCAATAAACAATTTACCCATAGGGCCAATACATAAAAGTCATAAAAAAATTAATAAAATCTCTGCGGACCCCTGCCGCGCAGCTGGGATAGAATGTAGTCATACTACTCCTGGTGAGCTGCACCGTAGGGGCAGTAGGAGGCAGTGCAATGTCTGGAGTCGACGCCGGAGGCAGTGCAGTGTCTGGAGTCGGCACCGTCGATGGACCGGGAGGACGTATCTGCTCCAGCTCATGTCGCTCACCATACACAGCAAGGGTACTCACCACCCTCTGAGTACTCGCCTCAAGCGAAGCCGAAACCTGAGTGAGTGAGGCAGACAGCTCCTCTGCGATCCCTCCACTCGACCTGTCTAAGCTCTGTACGCTACGTAGATTCGGTGAGCGTGTACAAGCTGGCAACTGTAGCCTGATGCAGACTTATCAGCTCTTGTATACTGCGCTCGACCGCATCAAATAGTCCGGTGACGATCGGAGGGTCGGATCGTCGCTCGACCGTATCAGAAATCTGCTGCTGCAACTCGCGACGCAGCTCCTCGATCTGACGACGAATATCCTCAGCTCGTGACGACGCCTGCGAAGCCGAAGACTGCGCACTGACAGTGGGGGCCCGGGATGACTCCGAAGCCAAATACGTGCCGTAGGATCCCGTACCGTAGCACGTACCCTTCTGAAGACCGCCAACGGCGGTCATCCAGAGCTCGTCCTGCGATGGAGCTGTAGGCGGCTGGGAGGAACTACTAGCCCCTACCTCTGCTGGCGCACTAGCAGCAGCAGCCGCCTCCTGCTGTAGCCGAACAAACTCGGCTAGAACATGTTTGCTAACGTGTAAGTGTTTGCTAAAGTCTATATTGATATCTATTTTCATGTTTTCTAAGTTATAGTAAATTAATATAAAGAATAGAACGTACATATGCCTGCATCGCCCTCTCGTCAATGAACTCCCCAGCCCTCCGATGGGTGACCAGGAAGACGGTCACCATGTTCGGGTCCTCACCCTTTTTTACCTGTTAAAATATATTATCTATTACTAGTATTAAATATTCTAAACTATATATAAATTAATGTCCGTCATAGGAAACGTACCAGATGACGAAAATGCTCCGTTATCGAATGGAGCCACCACACCACTTACCGGCGCTCGACCATGCTACCTTGGCCTTCTCAGACCGCTCCTGGTACTTGGGCTCGCTGAATCTAGCCTTCATCGCAGCCCACTGATCTGGCATGATCCCAATGGATCGGCTGTCCGGTGCGATCACGACGCTTCTGGTCGTCGATCGCATCACAGATGAGCTTGGATGCAACGGCAAAAAATTGGCCCTCGATCCTCGCCGCCCGGTGTGGTGGATAGAAATAGGTCCTCTACAAGAAGTAAAATACAAAAGTTATATAATATACACAAATGATTATTAAAATTTAAAAATAAACAAAATTTTTACCTTGAAGTGGGCGAACCAAAAGGTCTTCCTATCTGGGAGCATCTGAGTAGTTAATCCAAGGCCCACCATAGTTCTGCCTCAGAAATGTCTCTAGCTGTCTCTGTACTGCAGAAGGCCGATATCTATACAATAATAATTTTTCATGAATATATGTACATATAATCCTTTTAGAAATATATTAATTAATTAACTTACTTCGTAGGCCCGTCCGTCCAAATCTCCATACGCGTCTCGCCCGGGGAAGCGCATGGAGGGTCGCTCTCACCTCCTGCCTGGGCAGGATCAGTCTGATCGCCGTCCTCCATATGCTCGGCGTCGGCTCTCCCCATAGAGCCGTCGACAGGAGGAATGCTGGACGGGGGATCAGGGATGCTGGACGCGGGATCAGGAAGGCTGGACGACGAGGGAGGAGTCGACAACCTGTTGGACGCGGGATCAGGAAGGTTGGACGACGAGGAAGGAGTCGACAACCTGCTGGAACTGCCCTGTCCCGGTAATGGACCGGGAACAGAACGGTACACTGGCGTACTCGGAGATGAGGATGAGGGTACGGAACTGCCCTCTCCATCCCCAGGCCGAGGATGACGGGACTGCCTAATGTAAAATCCTCTGCGTCGTCCTCCTAGTCTAGTCATACCTGATAATAACATATGAAAATAAAACAAAAATACATATTTATATGATAGACATCACAGATTTTTGAAAAATATCATGGTCACAGATAAAAGTGTCACTAAAGTGTCACAGATTATTATTACAAAAATACATATTTATATGATAGACATCACAGATTTCAATCCTCTTCAAAATTTATCTAGTTCGTCTAGCTCATCTTCTTCTTCTTCTTCCTCCTCTACATCTTCACTTTCATCTGCATCTTCCTCTTCAGATAATACTTCTTCTACACAATTAGATGTGTAATGAGGAACTTCCGTCATGTCCACTATAATATTTGTTACAAGAGGTAGTTCATCCTGTTGATAAGCTATATCGTCAACCTCAAAGGTATTTCTAGCTTTGGTCTTGCACACTGCCCACCAGTCCGACCTTGTTGTTCCCCGTTTAGGATAACTTGTGAAGTACGAAATGAGCCTGACTTGATAGAACAAATGGTTCATAGGCTTGATATCGACGCCGATAGTTTATATCAACAAGACCGTGCTTGTCTACTTTCCAACCTTGACCTTCAATCGGATCGAACCAATCACACCTGAATAACACAATCTTAGCAGGCTCTATTCCATAACTATATGTCAGCTCCACGATCTCCCGTAGCACGCCATAGAAATCGTTGCCCGTATCAGCATCTTTGTAGTTCGAAGATCTGATACACAAACAGCTATTTTTGGTGGAGTCGAGATCCACAAAGTTGTCTCTGATCGGGCAAGTTGTTGACTTGAACCTAAACCCATTAACACAGTAGCTTGGCATATTTTTGTAGCATAAATTGGTCCCTTAGCTAGCGTTCTAATAGACTCATTCTCAAGTCTTGCGTATGGACGATCGACCTAAATACCACGAAAGAAACAATTAAGCTCATTTTCAATCAAGTGCATATACAGAAAGGTAATTACAGAGTTCTGATGTCTTACATATGCACTCAACCATGATGGAAAATAACGCCTCATTTCTTATTCTAGTTCTTCTTCTGTTATGTGTGGCCTATCTGACCTCACATCATCATTAAATATGCTGAAAACAACATCGTGCAATTAATGTAATAGTATAATAATCAATACTATTAAAATAATGTAGACGTATTATTTACTTACCCCTCCAGTTTCTCTACTTCCTTCTCGTCGCAGTTGAGTAATACATACACCTGAGCAGCCCTTAGCTCATCATCGTTCAGATATGTCTTCTTTATTTTACCCGATGGCTTTCCTAGAGCATTGAATACCTTCAGTATTGTATCATTACTTTCATGATCTCCGTCATCGTTTCTGGAAGCTCTCGTTCTATTAGTTGCAACATGAGGCTTGAAATACATCAAACAAAAGTTTGTAATCTCCTCGAGAACATAGGCTTCACAAATAGAACCCTCGACCCGTGCCTTATTTTTTATCTTTCTTTTTAGGTGATTCAAATATCGCTCGAACGGGTACATCTATCGATATTCGACGGGTCCACCAACACGTGCCTCATAGGATAGATGAATCGGCAAATGTTCCATAGAGTCGAAGAATCCAGGAGGAAACACCCTCTCTAGCTTGCATAGTGTTACCGCAATGTCCTTCTCTTACTTTTCTAGATGATCAACGAGCAATTTCTTAGAACAAAGATCCCTGAAGAATATGCTAAGCTCCGTCAATGGATCCCAAACTCATGCGGTAAGAATTCCCGAAATGCAATCAGAATTAACCTCTCCATAAATACGTGACAGTCGTGGCTCTTCATACCCGTCAATTTGTTTTCCTTCGGATCGATACATCTTCTCAAATTTTACACATATTCGTCTGGAAATTTTAGGCCCTGGATCCACCGACAAAGTCTCACTTTATCCTCCTTGTCCAGCGAGAAAATTAACTTCGACAGGAACTGTTTTCCATTCAGCTGTATCAAATACAACGCAGGACGTTTGCATATTTCATCTAAGTCCAACCTGGCCTTGGGATTGTCTTTCGTTTTTCCCTTTACGTCCATCACAGTATTAATTATGTTATCAAACACATTCTTCTCAATATGTATGACATCAAGATTATGTCTGATCAGATTGGTACTCCAGTATGGCAGATCCCAGAATATGCTCCTCTTTGTCCAGTTATGATCTCTACCAAATCTATCGCACTTGTACCTAGTTGTAGTATCTTCGATAGCACTTAAATCTTTAACCTCCTTCCATATCGTGGTTCTGCACCACCTTGGCGATGGATCACCCTTCTCTACAACGCCGGCACGGAATGCATTCCTGTTCCTTCTGAACGGATGATCTTTTGGCAGAAATTGCCGATGACAATCAAAGAAGCACGGTTTTCCGTCGTATTTCAAGCGGAAAGCCTTACTACGGTCCATGCAATACGGACATGAGAGACGGCCATGAGTGCTCCATCCAAATAACATTCCATAGGCCGGAAAATCGTTGATGGTCCACATAAGGGTTGTCTTCATCTGAAAATTCTGCTTCCTGGAAATATCGTACGTGTTAGTGCCTACTTCCCATAACTGATTCAACTCATCTATCAAAGGCTGTAAGTACACGTCAATGTTCCTCTTGGGATTGTTCGGACCAGGAATTATAACGGTTAGAAACATGTACTTTGTATTCACGCACATCCAAGGCGGTAGGTTATACAGAGTGACAATCACAGGCCAGTACGAATACTGGGATCCCGAAAGACCAAAAGGAGTAAAACCGTCAGAAGATAGTCCCAACCTGACATTACGCGGATCTGAAGCAAAATCAGGATACACTCGATCAAAGTGCTTCTACGCCTCTCCATCGGATGGTGATCCAACACTCCTTCAATCTGTTCTCGCATGTGCCAACTCATATTTTCGGCCGTCTCTTTCACCATAAATAATCTTTGCAACCGCGGCGTTAAAGGCAAGTAGTGCATTGAATTGGTCGACCTTCTTGCACAGGTAGACCTTCCTGTACTAGTTGTCTTATAGCGATCAGCACCACAAAATCTGCACACATCTTCGTCCTTGTCGTCTTTGTAGTACAGCATGCACCCATTGCGACAGGAATCGATTTTCTTGTATCCCATCCAGAGCGATCTCACCATCCTCTTAGACCGGTAGAAGTCTTTAGGGAACTTAGCACCCGCCGGCAAGATCTCTATAATTAACTCCAACACTCGGTTGTAGCATTCTTGCGACATGTTAAAATCTGACTTAATGCTCAACAGTCTTGTAACCACCTCCAACGGTGAATGATCCTCACAACCAGGATACAATGGAGTCCTTGCATTCTCCAGCAACTCCATGAACTGTGCAGCATCGGCGTTCGGTGTATCATGAACGAAACTAGGCCCCGCAGCATCGAAAACCATGTTGACGCACCCGTCGTCGTATGCATGATTATCTGAAACAAAATTAGTTCCCGCATGCATATACGGCTCAACATAAGGCTCCGGCTCTGATGCTAAAGACACAAGTTCTCCGTGTGTGGTCCACTGATAGTAATTAGGCGTGAAACCCCTCGAGTATAAATGATATGTCACTTCCACTTCTGGATAATATTTTACGTTATGACATTTTACACACGGACACTTAATTTTGGTGCCGTCCATGTACTGAGGGAATGCCTTAGCAAACTGCAGGAACTGCTCTACTCCCGCTATGTATTTATCCCGTACACCACACATATCATCAGAATGACGATTGTACATCCATGAACGATTCCGCAAGTAGTAATTCATATCCATTTGGAAATAATTCTGCAAAGATGGACACACATTATCCAACAGGCACAAATATCCTATTTCTAGTCATTACCTACCAAGGTACCCTTTACCTTATCACTATTGGTATCCCAATACCAATACCTTAAGTTGGTACCCTTTACCTTATCGCTATTGGTACCCTTTACCTTATCGCTATTGGTATCCAAATACCAATACCGCAGTAACATGGTTGGTACATTAAGGGTCTTTGACAAGATGACATGTTGTAAAAAAATATATCCTTATATAGTTCTCCTACGGATTTTCTTTAACATTACGTAGGAGAACTATAAGGATATATCTTTTCACAACATGTCACCTCCTCAAAGACCCTTAATGTGACAACCATGGTTTAAAGTATCGGTCGATACCGATCCGATATGGCCGATACCGATACGGTTTGGCATGTTCCGATCCGATACCGACCGATACCAAATATTGACCGATACCGACATTGGGGGTCTTTGTTTCGGTCAATTTGGCAAAACCAATCGGTAAGGGTGACTACTATTTCATATAATTTCAAAACTACTAAGAAATAACGCTGAAATACTTAAAATTATGCCTAAATGTATAAAATATATGTTTTTAAATGTAAATAATTTATTAATATTATTTGTTTTCCGATACCAAAGTCCGATACTCCGATACGATACCGCCGATACTACCGATATCGTCGATACCAATACTCATAGGAATAGTCCGATACCGATTCCGATATCGATATTGTGAACCTTGGGTATATATCGTCAACATTTCAGATTCTTAAATAAATTTTAAATAGATTTTTGATTGTATGTATATGTGTATTTGTGTATATACATTGTATACATATATATTTATATATGTATTGTGTGTATGTAAGTGTGTGACTATATATACATGTATATATGTAGATATGTGTATTTATTATATAGGTATATGTAAGTATTGTGTGTGTGTGTGTCCCGTGTCCTGTGTCCTGTTACAGAGTCGTGTCCGAAATAGGGTTAGGGTCCTGTCCCCTGCCCCCTCCCCCCTACCCCTGCCCCCCCCTATAGGGTATCCTATTACCACAGATTAATCTAGGACACTCTTAAGATACTAGGATATCTAACTATCCTAGGATACCAAATTCTAGCCAAGATACTAACTTAGGGTACTAACTTAGGGTACTAACTTCTAGCCCATATCCTAATATCCTATTATCTTGATACCCTCAAGATACTAGCATAATCTAACTACCCTAAGATATCTAACTTAGGATACTAACTTATCTAGGATAAATAGGATACTAACTAACCTATCCAAGACACTAACTAACCTATCTAGGATACTAACTTCTAGTATCCTAAGATATTAACTCACCTATCTAACTCTAGGATACTAACATCCTAAACAAGATATTAAATTAGTGCCTAGGATACTATCCTAAATATCTAACTTAGGATACTAACTTATGGATACATATCTAAATCCCTCTCACCTTTCTCACTCTCAAACACACACACACACACACACACAATCTAACACTTATCTCAATATCACTCTTCACTCACACTCACATACCATACTACCACACTACCACATCTAAATAAGCCATCAATCACACAACTACCTATATATTTACTATATATAGGCATACATAATAGGTTAAGATATTTACATATACTAGGCTATAACCAAGGGGACACAATATATACATTCAACAATTTATGCATTTATATACTAGAGAGATAGAGAGTGTATAGTGTCAAGTGTGCATATACAAGTGTCATGTGTGTACGTGTCTCCCAAACCAAACTCGTGTCCAAATACTCGACATAATGTGTCCAAAATAAACCAAACTCTTTGGGGACACGATTTGTGTTCGTGTGTCCGTGTGTCCGTGTGTGTGTGTCCGTGGGAGAGGAGGAGGAGGAAGGAGAGGAGTTAGGTTAGGGTTTACCTGAGGAAGAGGAGGAGGAGCTCGGATTGGGGGAGGAGGAGCTCGAGAAGGAGGATCTCGAGGAGGAGGAGCTCGCCGGAGGGGAAGGGAGTCGCCGGGGGGAGGGGGTCGCTGGGGGGAAGGGCACTGACAGAGGGGGAGGGAGTCGCCGGGGGGGTGGGGGGAAAATTAAAATTTTCGAGAGTTTTCGAGTGAGAGTGAGGGGGAAAGAAGGAAGCGGCGTACCCTAAGTAAAATAACTTAGCGACGTCACGTATTGACGTCGCTAAACGTCACAAAAATGGCGACACATACTAATAATATGTCGCTGAACGTCGCTATTCAGCGACGTAGTAAACTCATGTCGCAGAACGTCGCTAGGCAGCGACGTTTTGCGACGTATTTATAAAGCTGTCGCTAAAAGCGACGTCTTTTCTTGCCGTCGCTAAATTATGTCGCTATTAGATGATATTTTAGTAGTGATTTGTCATGTGGTTTCTCAACGAGATCACCATTGACAACTATCCTGGCGGGCTTTTTGTAACCATCGGTAACAATGGTCCACAGGTCGAAGTCTAGCGACTTGAGATAAAAGCTAATCCTTGTTTTCCAATAGGTGTAGTTTGTTCCATCAAATAGGGGAGGCCTATGAGTGGACTGCCCTTCACCATGATTGGAAATCATGGATTTTGTGGTTGTCAAGGATCAGCTCTAGGATGTTAGTCCTTGTTGAGAGAACAGAGCTCTGATACCAATTGAAGAACAAATTGGCAACTCTAGAGAGGGTGAATAGAGTTTATGACAATAATGTTCAAATAAAAATTAAACTCTTTCACCAACAGTAAATAATCGGAGTAAATGCAGAAATAGTAAAGAGCTAGAAAGCATACGCAAACACATCCGATTTTAACCTGGTTTTCCTCGTGGAGGACTAGTTCAGGCCTGAGAACTCTAGCTCAGGATTAAATCCACTATTTATGAAATAATAGTTACACCCCGTGCCTTTTCTTCAGAAGAGCACGTCAACTTCTTACAGAATCGCAGTGGCGATGCTTGGAATTGTCCAAGCGACTTCTTGAACTCTTGCACAAACTTCTAACTGAAAAGTACTGAGCACTTCGAGGATTAGGGAGCTTGTGTCTAGTAGATGAGAAGGGTATGGCTTGTATAAGACTTTTGACAGAAGAGAAAAGAAGATTGGATGATTGAAAATGAGAGAATTTATGGCCTATTTATAGGATACCAGATAGGCAGAATTCGGCCAGAATTCTGGGTCAAATATTCAAAAATTTGGTCGTTGGACAACTTGCATCCAGTCAACCCTAAAAATTAGGGTCCTGGATTTTAGGAGGCAGAGTTCGGCCCGAACTCTGTCTCCAGAGCACAAAACTGGTCCAATGGGTAAATGGGCTTATTTGGATTTTTGTGGAGCTTTTGTTTTGAGGTATGGGTATAGGTTAAGTCTCAAATTGCCCAGTACGACTCAGTTTATATATGAGTAGACACAATAAGAGTGTAAAATACAGACTTAAAACATTTAACATAGCCGGTACGAGCTGTCGTCTGTCTTGTACTGAGTTCAGTCTTCATGTGTCGTATTGAAATGTTACAAGTTATGTCGTCAATTATCAATATTTGGTTGACTGTGATTTTGTGTCAACATGGTCTACAAACGTCATAAGATTTAATCCATTTTAACTTATCCCGCCTTTCTATTGTGACATTTATTTATAGCATCAATATTGGTGTAACACAGTTCTATGGCATATATGTAAAATCAAGCATGTAATAGCTCTACGAATTATGTACGCAAGTAAAGCACACAACAGTTACATGAAAATAAGCCTTTGTGTTCGTACATCTACGGCTAACATTTCATTCGTATTTATAGCATTGATTGGTTTGAGGAAATAAGGTCAAACATGAAAAAAGGGTCAGTTACTCACCTTGGGTTGATTGACGCGAGGGTCCGGTTGGTTGTGCTTAAACGGCATACGTGATCACCTGAAATTGCATAAGCAACTGATCAGAACATTGCCATATTCAATGAGTTCAATATGAAATGTGAAGTTCGAAGAACGTAAGCCATAAAACCATCAAAAATATTCACGAAAACGTATTAAAAAAACCAAACCCAAAGAAGCAAGTACAGCATAAAAAATAGAGAAACGGAAGGTCTCTTGACTCAGCAGTAGAGTCCATCTTAGAGGCACAACCCGTTGAATATATGACTTGATTTCGAGAAGCCGTTCCATAACAAAAAAAGGATCTTAATTCAATCGGTCTCATTCAATCGATTCAATCGATCCCGTTCAATCGATTTCGACCAAATCGATAGTGACAATGTTCCTTTATCGCGTACCCCGTAGACGAGAAACATGGCACGATGTAGGGATAGGGCACTATACCATAACCAACTAAGAAAAAGTTTCATCCTCAAAACTTTAAAATAGAACTTACCACTAGAAAATAGGGAAGAAAACTTTTCCTTCATCTCTGATTCGAGTTCCCAGGTCGACTCTTCGACCGAATGGTTCCTACAGAGAATACGAACGAGGGGATTGCACGATTTAGAAGTAGCTTGTCCTTGCACTCCAAGACTTGGACCGATTCTTCCATATATGATAAGTCCGCCTTTAGCTCCAGCTGACCAAAATCTACCACGTGGTTCGGATCGTGTACATACTTTATGGTTCTGAGACATGAAAGATATCGTGCACATATGACAGTACAGGTGGCAAGGAAATTTGGTGAGCTACTGGGGTAACTCGCTTTAATATCTGAAAAGGACCCACAAATCTTGGACTAAGGTTGCCTTTAACTCTAAACCTAGTGACTCCCCGCATAGGCATCACCTTTAGAAATACATGATCGCCTTCCAGGAACTCGAGTGGCCATCGAGGGTTTGCATAGATCTTTTGCCGATTTTGAGCCATCTTCAATCTCTCTCTTATCAGTTTAACCTTTGCCATGATTTCCTCCACCAACTCCGGACCAAGAATATATTGCTTTTCGACTTTATCCCAGCAAATGGATGATCTGCACTTTCGACCGTACAATATTTCATCTGGTGCCATTTGAATGTTGTACTGATAGTTATTATTATATGCAAATTTGGCCAATGGTATGTGAACATCCCAGCTTGACTTCAAGTCTATCGCACAGAGCCATAGTATGTCTTCGAGAACCTGATTCACTCGCTATGTTTGGTCGTCAGTTTGAGGATGATAAGCCGTGGTAATCTTTAACTTAGTCCCCATGGCCGACTGAAGGCTTTCCCAGAAGTGTAACAAGAACTGTTCATCTCGATCAGAGATGATGGATACTGGAACTCCGTACAGCCGTACTATCTCATCAAGGTAAATTTTACCAGTCGATCGATGCTCCAAGTAACATTGACGGCGATAAAGTGCGCTGACTTGGTTAGTCGGTCGACGATGACCCAGACTGCATCATTCCCTGATGTGTCTTCAGCAAGCCAACAATAAAGTCAATGGTTATGTGCTCCCACTTCTACTCTGGTATGGCAAGATTTTTCATGTCTCTGCCCGGCCTCTGGTGCTCTCTTTAACTTGCTGACAGGTTATACACTACTATACGAAGAGTTCCACAACCTTTTCTATGTTGTGCAACCAAAAGATTATGCGGAGGTCATTATACATCTTCGTGCTACTGGGATACAAGGAATATTTGCATAGTGTGCCTCCGACAATATTTCCTTTTTTAGTTCTAAGTCCTCCTGGAAGTATAGCCTATCCTTTACCCGCAACACTCCAGCCCCGTCTTCCGTAAAGTCGGTTGCCTTGCCCATTGAAATCAGCTTTCGAATCTTCTACAGGTATGGATCATCCTTCTAAGCGGACTTGATCTTTTCTAACAAGTACGATTCTAGCCGCAATGGTGCCATTTTAGCTTCCACGAATCGAACCCGGAGTTCAATGCCCATTTCCTCTAAGTCCCGCAGCAGAATGTCCTTGAAGGATAGCGAGGCTATGTGTTCTGCTTAATGCATCGGCCACCACATTTCCTTTGCCAAGCGTGTAGTCAATCGTTAAGTCATAGTCCTTGATTAGTTCTAGCCAGCGCCTCTGTCGCAAGTTAAGCTTCTTTTGGGTAAAGAGATACTTGAGGCTCTTGTGATCTGTGTAAATATTGTACACCATGCCATAAAGATATTGATGCCACAGTTTCAATGTAAATACAATCACCGCCAATTCCAAGTCATGGGTGGGGTAGTTCTTCTCGTGCGGCTTCAGCTATCAAGAAGAAAAAGATATCACCTTATTCTGTTGCATGAACACACACCCCAAGCCCGGGCCGAAAGCATCTCTAAAGATCTGAAATCCCTCATGTCACGATCCAGACCAAATTTAGGGGCATGAGCACGTGGGTACGTCCAGCCAATGCTACAAGAAAATATAGCTTTTCCAACGTTTATTTTTTCGACGTTTGTGTTAAAGTCGGCTTAGGTACGATATACCTACGTTCTACAGTAAACGTCAAAAAATATCGACGTTTTCTAGTAAAGATTGAGGATTCCTGACGTTTATTTTTTGGCATTTATGATAAAGTCGGCATATACATGATATGCCAACGTTTTATAATAAACGTCGATAAATTAGGTGACATTTTGTTGTAAACGTTGAAAATATGTGACTAATTTGTATAAACTTCTATTTATTTTGACTTAAAAAAGAAAACAAGAAAGTTTGGTTTATTTTAAGTCAAAAGAAAGAAAAAAAATCGTCGGTTTATTGAACAGGGGAAGAAAAGGAAACTGTAGGCCATTTTTATTATTTTTGTGCTCTTTTTGACATAGTCACATAGGGCAAACTCTATTTCTTTCTCTACTAGGATGCTTACCATATTTTTTGTCGGAAGAGCTAGAGAGAGGGGCTCGACTTCGTCACGTCGAAGGAGCTATGACTAGACATTGGGTCCGCCGGAAAGATCGACTCAGTAGCTGACGTGTGGAGCTCGCCTGAGGGCACTGGCTTCAGATCCGTGAGTAAGACGTCTGATGCCGAGACTCGATCGAGTGAGCACAGCGCCGACGGATCTTCGATTAGGCACAAAGGCGTCAGCCCGCTGTAAGAAGGGGGCTCCGATAGGGGTATCTCTCTCTTTCCCCCTCTCTCCCTTCTCGCTTACCTTAATATTCTTAAACATCGTCAGGTTGGGCGATTCACAATGGCAAGGAGGCACGTTTTATTTCTCGAACCACGGCAGGCCGAGCCCGGCACTACCGTCGTCACCGCCGTCATCCTTGCTACCGTCACTGCGGCCATCAAGGTGCTCTCTCACTCCTTTTTCTCTACCCATCCTTCTTTTTTAGTCTCTTTATTGAATTGATTTTTTGCTAATAATTAGAGGATTTTTGTAAGCATCATAATTTTCTTTTGGCACCTGACATTTGGTATCAACCAAGGAAACATGGAGAACATTTTCTTCTGTACTGTTGCTGAAGAATTTATGCATGTGTTAACTAGTAGCTAGGTTTCAAATAGTTCTAGCATGGGCATGCTTTGAAAGAAATATTATTTTTTAGAATTAAAATAATGTTTCACATGTTTACGGCCATGCCAAGGCATTGCAACCATGTTTTGGGTCCCTATGAAACCAAGATATACAAGGGATACTCGACAAGAGTGTCATGGAAGTTTCTTATCGTATGTGTCAGATACGGACGCTGATACAATCGTCTGGAAGAGTATTCATACTACTTAGGAATCAAAACACATCTTTTTTTTCTGGCAGGATACATTCGTCTGAAATGGAAGAGATTTAAGAGTAACTAGTTCAACAAATAAATCTCACATGCCATTTGGAGCATAGGAAAAATAGGATCTGTCAGTAAGAAGCATAGGAAGAAAAATAAAATATGTTAAACTATTAGTAGGTACCTTACTAAAGATGCAGGCGAGCAGAAAATTTTAGATAAAATTTCTGCGACAACTACACAACAACTAAGACCAGCTAAAGCTCCTTCCAAAGTTTTCTTTGGGATGATATTAGTAAGCGGAGTACGTCCAAATGCCTGCAAAATATTAGGATATAATAGCATGTTTTGCAGACGGTTAACTTTTTTAAAATAAACAAGTCTACTGTATCCATCTTAAAGGAGAATAAGTTAAATTAAACAAGTGTAATATACTGTTAGTTAAGTTTCTCTATATGTTGGTTCAGTATCTCAATTAAGAACTTACTAATAATCTTTCTTTTATCAAGTTAGCTTCAAGCTTTTTAGTTCTTCCTCTTATAGCATACGGGATTTATTTATTTTAAGGGCCTATTTGGCATCGAGAAACTACAAAAAACTTGGAAAGTTAGTTTCTGTAACCTAACGAAACTATGTTTCCAAACAACCATGACTTATACAAATGTTCTAATTATTTCCCCCAATAACACATGGGCAAGCTAATTGCAAATTTGTTAATGAGCTAGAGCATTCACTTAATATCCAGAAATTAGTTTTTTTGTCATTTCTCTTCATTGCCTAAAGTTGTTATATGTGACTAAGATGACATTAAGGGCCTGTTTGGTTTGCAGCATTGGACAACGTATTGTAATTGGCATTACGTTATCAATCTAATTCGGGTGTTTTGTTGGACAAAAAAATTAGATGTAATGTAATCACTATTACAAGTTTGATTACATTACATCAGTTTCTTCTAATCTCAATTACATCATAAAATCTATGCAATCGCAATTACATTACAACTTAAGCGGAAGGTTGGTATGCTATAATTTGGTCTTTTTGTTCATTTTTGGTCATTTTTGTTGTTTTGTTTGATTTTTGTCCTTTTTTGTCTTTTTTGTTCGTTTTTTGTCATTTTTGTTCGTTTTTGGTCATTTTTTGTTGTTTTGTTTGTTTTTTTGTCGTTTTTGGTCGTTTTGTTCGTTTTTGTTGTTTTGTTTTTTGTTTTTTGTTATTTTTTTCTTTTTTGGTTGTTTTTGTTTTTTTGTTCGTTTTTGTCCTTTTTTTGTTGTTTCTGTCCGTTTTTTGTCGTTTTGTTCGTTTTTTGTCATTTTTGTTTGTTTTTTGTTGGTTTTGTTTGTTTTTTGTCGTTTTTGTCCCTTTTTTTGTTATTTTGTCCGTTTTTTGCTCGTTTTTTTTTTTTTTTGTTGTTTTGTCGTTTATGCTCGTTTTTCTTTTTGTTTGTTGTTTTGTCATTTTTGTTCCCTTTTTTGTCGTTTTTGCATTTTTTTTGCAAGTTTTTTAATCTTTTGTCGTTTTTGCTCGTTTTAATTCCCTCTTGTTTTGGTCTTTTTTCGTTTTTTGTCATTTTTTTTCCTTTTTAAGGTTTTTTATTTTTTTGCTCTTTTTATCGGTTTTTGTCAATTTTTTTTGTCGTTTTTGTTCATTTTTTGCCCTTTTCTTTGTTTTTGGTCGTTTTCGTCTTTTTCCTTTTATTTATTTTTTTGGTCAATTTTTTTTTGTTTTTAGTCATTTTTTTTATCATTATTGGTCACTTTTTATGGTTTTCACATTTTTTATCTTTTTTTGTCGTTTTTCTTTTTATTGCTTTTCATTTTTGGTTTTTTTCCTTCTGTTTTGTTCATTTGTCATTTTTTGTATTTTTTATTTTTTGTCGTTTTTTTTGTTTTTGGTCTTTTTTAGCAGAAAACAAACCATTTTATTTATTTTATTATTTATTTTTAGTTTTTTTTAAAATTTTAAAAATTTTTAGTGATCCACTTTTTAAATTTTATGTTGTATTTAAAAAAATATTAAATTAGAAACTTAATTACATTACATGATAAACCAAACATATGAATGCAATTGACATTACATTACATGGTTTGATTACATGATTCAACCAAACATAGTAATAGTAATTCCATTACATTACAAACTCAATTACATTACAAATTCAATTCCATTACGATTACGATTATATTACAATGAACCAAACGCAACCTAAGTCCCTCCTTTGCTTCCAGGTATGCTTTGTTAGCTTGTATTGTCTAATGACTAATGTGGTAGTCTAACATATATGCAATTCCGCTTTTGATGATTGAAAAAATTGAACGTCTAATTTTGATTTTTGAGACCACTTCTGTTGTTTGACAGTTCAACTTATGTTGTTTGAGACCACTTCTGTTGAGTTCATGCATGAGACACATCCTGGAGTTCAGGTGATTTTTATTTGTTTTTGTTTTGAAGCTATTGCGAACAAGCTATGCATAAGTTTTTGATTCGAAGAGACTGTCTGAAATGTTCTTCAGTTATGATACTGAATCATTTGGAAAGAACACTCCCGACTTAAAAATTATAATCCAGACTTAAAAATTATAACTTGTTAAATGCACTCTAGGAGAAGCCATAAGCCTAATATAGGCTATTGGCTGACTCGTTGCTTAGAATTTTCATATTTGCTGTTGAAGTGTATGTTTCAGTGTCCAAATGTACACATGTAAATTGCAAAATTGCTAGGTGAGGCTATTGGCTGACGTAGGAGTCCACTTATTCAAACAATTATTGTAGATAGCATAACCTAAATGTTTTTTCTACATGTTACTAGTTATTTTATAATGTAGTGGCATCACATGTATAAATGCCTTTATTTGCTTCTTAGACTCATTATCACTATACACTAGTGTAGAATCTTGAAGTTCCCTCATATATTTTTCTGCAGATTCACTGTGTATGGGCAGCAACAAAAGCTTATTTTGCTCCTTCAATTGGTTTAACATAACACCACATGATGGGCTACATGTCTTTAATGATTCTGTGAAGCGTATGCATGGTTAAGTCATAATACTGATGTGGATGATAAGGTGAGTTTTCATTTCTATATTGACCAATGATATCAGTTGGGCGAATGAACTCTTTTCAAATTCTGAGTTATCTCCACCAAACTATTAGGTTCATGGTGAATTTAAACCCAGATTGTTAGAGAAATGTGTAATGTTTTCATGTTGCTTATATTGATATCCAATTGAAGATTGTCCAATATAATCACCATTGTATTATTGTTCTTGCTTTTCTCTATAAGACTCTGCACTCTCTAGAATACAAAATAGTATAGGGAGTGTAATTGCAGAGTATGTGTTTAACTGCAGGCAGTGTGAGAGGGATAAGCTGCAGGTGCAGTAGCAACCAGGGATATAGGTGCAAGCGTAGGTAGGTAGCAATTAGCATATGTTGCTTGGGTGTGCAGAGGATTATCCAGTGTGGTGTGCTGACTGCAGGTAGAAGTAGCACTGTAGTGTAGTGTGGGGATTTACCTGCTAGGTAAATCTGTAGTTGCAACAAGCAACAACTGTTGCATGTGTTAGTCATAACGCTTCTAAGCGGCCTCACATGGTGCATGTATATATACTTATACAAATATGAAATTGTTTGAATCTCTACCCTGAACATAGGTATATATGCACAAGTTCTTATATATGATTTTTCTAGTAATGCATTGGATGCCATATTCTTTTAATTTGTTGTATACAATCTTTATGGATACATGCTTGGTAAAGGAAAGAATATTCCTTTGAAATTTCCTCATCAAATATGGCTTTGATGTAAATTAAGCTGACAAATGGCTTTGTTTATTCTTATTTTAGGATACTTAAGATGGTTTTTTCAATAGGGTTGAAGCAATTTATTGCACAATTTTATGCTGGAGATAACTTGACAAACTACGTTCGTGATCCCTGAGTCTTGTAAGTTCAATCTTGATACATAGGGTATGTTCAATATTTGCATTTTAGATTTTGTGTTTTCTTTTGAGATATGGGAATAAATCCCATCATGATTGAAGAAATTTTTTCTGACATGAAAGGATCTTCAAAGTTAAATAACTAATGATGAGGTCTAAATTATGACTACAACAATCCAGTATTTGATGTTGGGTGTCATATGTGCCACTGAGAGTCCTTTATTTTCATTTCCAATTTTTTACCTCTGGGTGGAGCAATTCTCTGAGGAAGATGGGTCATAAATCTGGAAATAATTCATGCAATTGGGGATATTTAGTGCATGTTGTCTCTGCAATTTTGTATGTGCTCCCAGGTCTGCTATGTATATGGTTTTTTATTTTTATTTTGGAAATAGCATGCGCGTTACTGTATATTGTGAAAGTCGTGCCCTTCACAAACCTCTGAGGCTTTGTAAACGTTCATATTTTCTTGGTTTTTATCCAAGTAAATATATTGAGTGTTTAAATCTGTTAAGTCTACATTTTCTTGCAATGATTCATTTGGGTGTTCTCTAAATTATGTTCTCAGATTGCTTTGTTCATCATGCATTTTACTGGTTGAAACACAATCAATTTTGGTCACAAGTATGGTTGGAACACCATAATTTTATTGGCTATTTTTTCTACAATTTAAGTTCGATTTTTCAGTTCTGTAATTTGTCGGTTGAGGTTCTATGTATATTTTTGTATTCAAAGCCAGTTTGGTTGGCATATGATGGCGGTAAGGATACAATGGGAATTTGTGGTGATCACTACACTTCAGTTTCTTGTACCTACCTTTGCAAAAGAGTAACATTTATATGTCCTCAATGAATCTCTAATTCTAGTGTGCATTCAGTGTTGCTGAACTTGTAACATTTATATGTCCACATACTTTTTACCTACCGTATATTTTTGAACTGTTGCCAGACATTTAACATTATACTATTAATCTTCATGTTATCATTTGTTGTTCCAGATCTTTCCATGAGTATAGTGAGGCTGTTCTGGAAAAAGCTGGGGCTTGTTGTGTTGGCTGTAGTTAATGAATTCCCAAAGCTACCATAGATGGGTGTGTCCTATTACAACTGCAAACTTGCCAGCTATATGATTTTACAAGACATTTTATTCTTCTGATAAAATTTTTCCTATGGTTCTCAACTATATGGCACATATGCATTTTCGTTAATGGCATTTTCCTAATGTATGTTTCGCATATGTATCTAATCAATGATTGGTTCTCCTATGTAAACAAAAAAGCTGAACAAGAAGTTGGCTTAATGGCATTTCATTATCCACTTTTCCTTCATATATGAACACAAATATATTTATTCATTACATATACATATATTTACAAAGGTAAAGACAAATAATTGTGTCCTCGTTTTGGATTTTCATTGGTTAATGTGTCACAGACTATGTATCCTTGTTCTGTCAAAGTGTGATGCTCGTATTTGGGTACACTAATTATAGGCTTCAACTACAAAATATTTTGTTATGCTGATATTGCACGTTGTATTATTCAATGCAATTTGAATGTATTCAACTCATGGTACAATGAACTTGACTCAAGTTCTTTTGTTAGTTTTAAGTTACAATAGCTCCTATAGAATATAAGACATTGTTCAAACTTCTCTAGAAGACCAATTCGTATGTTTCATTAGGGATATTGATTAGATTTGGGTATGTACAATTTTTTGTTTTGCATGGCAGGTCATAGTGATTCATGGGGAAACTAGATGTGGCAAAATTACACAACTTCCTCGATACATATTAGAATCTGAAATAGAATTCGGGCGGGGAGTATTCTGCAATATTATATATACCCAACTTTGAAAAGTATCTGCTATGGCAGTTTCAGAAAGGGTTTTTGCAGAAAGAGGTGATAATCTTAGTGAAACAGTATGTTGGCAACATCCATCTTCTTCATATATCTTTCACGATATAATTCTCATATCTATATTAAAATAATTGTCATAGAAGTTTTATATTAGTTTCTATACAACAATAGTTTATGTGGTTGGTTGGTTACAAAGTTCGATTAGAGGGAATGAAAGGAAAAAGTACCCATCTGCACCAGTGGTATTTTGCTGAGGAGGTTGCTGGGTGATAGTAATTTGAATGGCGCGACCCATGTTTTATTGATGAGATCCATGAAAGAGGGATGAATGAAGGTGCTTACTTTAGTCTTTTATTGAGCATGTTTACATAATATATATTTAATCTGCAGGTGCATGCTTATGTCATAACATTTTTATTTGCAGATTTCTTATTGGTTGTCTTGAAGGAACTTCTTACTCGCCGCCGGGATTTGAGACTAATTTTAATGATAAACCTTCACAGGTTGTGGCAACCAATACTTCATAGAGGAGGTGGTAAATCTCTTTGATGATTCAGACCTTCACAAGAGCTGGATCAAGGTACACGATCAATGTTCAGTATATATATATATTATTTGAACGTTGAATGGGAGGATGCTCATCTAGTAATGGTGAAGAAGATGGAATTTGGAAAAGGGAGCATAGATTAAATTTATGAAGAATCTATCACTCTTTTCTCCTTTCCTCCTTTATATTCTCATATTTTAATTACTTATTTCTAACAAGAGGTACTATTATCAACATTAACTAAGAATTCATTTCTGCAAGTATTTAGAGAAGTACCTCGAAGATTTCAAGAAGAAGAAATCAACATATTATCGACGACGACACTCACCATCGATGATATCATCTGAACTTTGTATAGATTTTAGTGGTGCACTGATCTACAAGGAAAACCTATGAATCTTAATCTAGTACAGGGAGGCCGGTGTTGGAGCTATTGGAGCTTCTTACTCAAATGGACAAGGAAAATGCTTGTGCAATTGCTTTCTTTGGAGATGAGCAAGCAGCGAGGTATATAGATCAATACATAAATCATCTACAATTGGTTTCATTTGAAATAAATGTTCTATTTTCTGAAACCTGTGTGATTGATTGCTTCAGGTTGATTTCAATGTTGCCTTGAATTTCGCTGATGTAACGAAAACACCGGTTATTTTTTCAAAACAATGGTTTGTCGATCAACACTTTTACAACAGAACAACTTTAAAGTAGGGATTGCTCACCCTTGTTATGTTATACCCTTGTCAATGTTATGAATTTTATCATGTTTTATTTTGTTAAACTTAGAAGTATAGTATGATTTTGTATTTGATCAATAAAAGATTATTTTATAAATTGTATGTTGTTGGACTTATAATGTTAATTGGAGTGTGTGGTTTATTACTCATTGGGAAGCTGGTTGAATACAATTAATGTATGATAAATATGTTCAAATTATATTTTTTAAATGACTTTTATCTATAACGACGTTTTTGTTAAAACGTTAGAAAATTATTGTAAAAGGGTGGGAAAACAAATCCCAACAATTTGCAAAACGTTGGTAAACGGTTATGTTCCTGACTTTTTTAAAAAATATAGGGAAATTGTTGACTATTATTGCACAATTATCGACGTTTTTTAAATGTTACTGCAAATCCCAACATTTATCTAGGAAAAGTTAGGAAAACATATCCTAACGTCTTACAAAACGTTGGGAAAGAAGCTGGTTAACCGATGTTTTTTGTTAAACTATTGGAAAAGTATCTTCCATTATCGAACAATCTCGATGTTTAGTAAACGCTGCAAACGTCGTCGTAACCTATGCCAACGTTTAACAAAACGTCATAAATTCCAATTAGAGCAACGACGACGTTTGCAGAAACGTTGAACAAACGTTGGCTAAACCTACGCCAACGTTTATGCCATTTTTGTCGACGTTTATAAAACGTCAGGAAAACTCAACTTTCTTGTAGTGCTAATCCATATTCAGTGCGAATCCCTGACCGTGGTAACCAGGGAGTCACGTCCTAGACATGATGCAAGACAAGACAAGACAAGTGGTTTGCACGAAGCAAGAATGAACACACACGGTGTCCGAGTTGGTTATATGTGTCAAATTAGCCATCGCAACAGCATCAAGTCAAGTCAAGTTACAAGTCAGGAGTGCGCCGCCACGGGCCACTATCAAGTTATCCAGTTACCGAGATTAATTATGAATCACATGTTATAAGTTAAGAGCGCACCCCATCGGGTCTCTACTAAGAAGATCAGAAGTTCTTGAATTGTAATCACAGAAATCACAAAAATCGTACTAGTCATAAGCAAAACCCCAAAACCGTGCTAGGTCGTGTTGGGTCAAGACAGTCATGTTGTGTGAAACAAGATCTCAGAGCTCCAGTCCACAAAGAGATGCCAATCCCAAAGAAATAAAACCAAACCATCATGGGCCAATAGGTTGCGCTGGGGTTCCTGAGGTCAGGTTGCGCTAGGGTCTGATTGTGCTAGGGGAATGAACTGCGCAGGGGGAATAAACTGCGGTGAGGTCGGGTTGCGCTAGGGAAATGAACTGCGTTGGGACCAAGCTGTGCTGGGAGTGAGCTACACAGGGGATCAGATTGCGCTGAGGAGTGAGCACGGTTCGCCAAAGGGCGCCGAGCGCGGGTCAGCCCAGCGCTAAAGAGAGCTGGCCGAGGAAGGGTAGGCGAGGTTCAGCCCAGCGCTAAAGAGCGCTGGCCGAAGTCTTCTTCTCCAGCAGGCCGAGAGAGAAAACCCAAGAACACCAAAATTTCAAACTTCATAACTTGGCCAAATCAAAACGAAATTTAGATTTTCAAAGTTCTATCTTGTGTAAAATTGAATTCTCTTCCACATGGAAGCCTCAAAACAAGCAAAAATCTAAGTTTAATAGACCAAAACCAAGAAATCCATAATGGTTAAAACTTAGATCTAGAAAAATGGAAACTCCAAATCACAAAATGCCAAGTTCTAATATGGTTCACCATGGCCTAATCTAACTAATGGAAAAATAAAATAGGGTTCCTAATTGGTGGCAAGGTGCACTTGCCTATGGAGGTTAGGTGTTGTGTGGAGGAAGGAAGAAGAAGATGGAGAAAATTAATGGAAGAGTAATGAGGGAAGAAAAGTTAGGTGGGGTTTTAATGAGGGATGGTGTGTTGTGTTGAGGGTGGAGGTTAACTAAGGTAGTCCAATGCAAACCAAACCAAACCCTTCTCCACAAAGAATAAAACCATGCCAGGTCAAAACCTAATTTACGAGAAAACCAAAATCCGCAAGTCAAGCCAAAATACAATTACAGGCCAGAATCCGAGAAATAAAATACAGGTCCGAAATACTATAAGCCTAATCAAAATACGTATTCCGAAGTACGGGCATTACAACTCTACCCACCTTATATCTATATATATATATATTTTTTTTCTATATATATATATATATATATATATATATATTTTTCTATATATATATATATATATATATTAATTATATATATATATATATAGATATATATAATTTGATTATATATATATTATATATATAGATATATATATATATATATATAGATATATATATATATATTTTTATTATATATATATATAATATATATTAATATAATTAAAAAAAATATATATATATATATATAATATTTTAATATATATATATATATATATATATATATATATATATATATATATATATAAGATATATAATAATATATATATTGAGAGCATATTATATATATATATATATAATATATATATCATCAATATATATATATATATATATATATATATTTTTTTTTTTTTTTTGAGCATATATTTTTTTTTTTTTTGAGCATATATATATATATATATATATATATAAATATATATAAAAAAAAAATATATATATATATATATATATATATATAAAAAAAATATATTATATATAATATATAAATATATATATAAAAAAAAAAAAAAAAAATATTATATATATATATATATATATAAAAAAAAAAAATATATATATCTATATAATATATTATATATATATAATATAAATATATATATATTATATATATATATATATATCTATATATATATATATTATATAAGGCAAAAGGGGATGTATACATATATGATAGAAATATTTGAAAGTAAAATTAGGGACTAAAATCCACAAGTCCAGAATCTTAGTAACTTCATATAACTCAGAAATATGAATTAAATCTCAAAATTTGAAATATGACAAAACAACTTAAATTATATATAAATCGAAACCCAAAATCCAACTAAATGTCCAAAATGCAATATACACAACTAGAACTCACAAACTTGGCAAACACGAACGTGTCTATGTGTGTAACATGCTCGGGTACTCACGGGGTCGAACCCGTATTCGTATCTTGTCCACGGAGTGCGTATCGGAAAACTAAACTCGCGTCGTGTACGTACGTTTTGCCCGATTGGACGTCGCACACAATACGAGAAGCCTCGTGCTCATGCACATAGCTAGGTAGGGTCCAGGAATAGGTCTAGGACATACTGACATGACACCACATCGCGTCTATGCGGCACAGGGACATGCGAACCCCCGGTGCGGCCTGCGTGCGCGCGCGTGCGTGCGTACCCATGGGCGGGTGTTGGGCCTCGTGGCTCGTGATTCGAGCCACGCCGCGACTCGAGATCGAGTCCCTGGGTAGTTTAGGTATAGGGCTTCATGCTCGTTCTCCTGGAATGGGTCCTCGACGCGCCGTGTCCGTGTACAAAGGCCGTATCAGCGGCACTTTTCAGCCGCATGCACAGTACGGGCTAAACAATGCACGCGAGATTTTTTGTGCACGCTTCGTGAAACGACATAAAATTTTACGGGCATATGGGCAGAGGTTGTCCCCACGTACTCAAAAAATTTCATGCAAAACGGAGCCCTGTGCATCGAGTTACGATGCTCGGACAACAGGGCATGCACGGGCCGGCACGGGCCTCGTGTATGCGTGTCCATGTCCGATTCGGACACTGAAATCGTGTCAATTTCAGATCCATCTTCATGAAAGTTGTTAAAAATATTTAGCAAGGAATTCGTGAAAATAGAATCGAAAAATAATACTTTTCAGTTCTAAGTGGCATTTCGTCGAACACGTGTTCCATATGACCGACATGTGTCCGATACGGCTATCAAACGAACACACAAACCTACCAAACTTTGTACACAGGTCTGGGGTACCTATATGGAGGCTAAAATGCAAAAATTTAGAAGGAACAATGGTAGAACGAGGTTTACCTATTGAGAGTTGGAATCTCAATGAATGTGAATCCTCGAGCGCTTTGACGACCGGTTTCTCCCAAGCGAATGCCTCCAACTACTTGCTAGCAATGTTCCAACAAGTTCTTCACCTCCCCCACGGTCGCAACGCAATTCGTTTGGCGTGAATCGTATCGGATGAGAAAGTTAGGGTTTTGAAGAAAAGGGAGAAACTAGGGTTGATCTAGTGGATGCTATGTGATTTCTACACAAATGAGAGAGGGGGCTGCTGTGCTTGGCCGGCCATGTATGGGGCGTATTAGGGTTAGGGTTTAGTCATGGGCCAAGCACTCTTAAGTTGCTAAAAAGGCCCAATGACAAAAGGCTTTAAAGGCTTATAAAAATGACTTAAAAATCATTAAATAATTCAAAAAATAGGTAATAATTCTAAATTAAAAGCCAATAATAAATCTAATTACATTATTAGGCTTCTAATCAAGGTTGACTAAGGTTATACCATCTTGGTCCTACCAAACTACCAATCCAAACTACACAACAATCAATTTAATTAATAATTTAAATAAATTCAAAATAATGCACAATGACTAAAATACCCCTAATTAGAAAATTGAGTGTGACAATTCTACCCTCCTTAAAATAATTTCATCCTTGAAATTAAAGTGGTCGTACTCCTTCTAGGTCAAACTCCCAACAACCATGGTCTTAAGAAAACTTATCTAAATCATGCAGTTAGAAAGATATCATACAGGGTTATGGCAGGTAATATCAGTCTGAGGTCTCATCATCTAGCCATTATAGTCATACTAGATCAAAAGTAGTCATAAGGTATCAAAACATACAAACAATATGGTAGGGTACAGTAATCATCAAGACATGATAAGGTATAGGTCAAGAACTCACCTCTACTAGGTCTGGTAGCTGGAACTCTCTCCTGGAGATAGGCCTCGACTAGGGGCAGGTACAGTAGGACAATGTAGCATCCTGTGTCCTGCTGACCCACATAATAGGCATAATCCTAGTCTCTTCCTACAGTCCTTCCATATGTGCCCAGGCTTCTTACAGAAGGCACAGGTAGACACTCGCTCAATTGGCCTCTGCTGGACAGAAATCTAAACTTGATAGGCTGGTCTAGGCTGGAAGGTGGGGTACTCCTGAGGATTTGGGTATATACTGCTCCTCTCCCTCTTGGGACTAGGCTCTCCCCTCGAATACATGTAATCCCACAACAGTTGGATACTGAGACTCTGCTCTCTCATAAGCTCAGCCTGAAGTCTCTGTACTTCCCACACATCCTGAAGAAGTCTGTAAATCTGAGCCCCATCAGAAATGGCATGGGGTACCACTCAAGGAGGCAAAGGGAGGCCCTCAGTCTTCGCCTGAACTGCAGCCCTCTCCTGAAGGATAGAAGATGGAGTAAAACTCTCCGGTGAGTCTGCTAACACCTTCTGAGCAATAAAAGGGGGAAGTATAATCTCGGTCTCATCCAGAACTACAACTATGCACTGGGACAGACTCTGGTCATGGGTGCCATACTGGAAAAGATAAGAAAAATAATAAATCATCGGGCTGTAAAGCAGTCTATCATCCTATATGAAAACCGATAATTATAAAAAAAAAGCTAGGAATTAACTATATAGGGTTACTATTTTAAAGATGATCAAAATTGAAAGTTTAAAGCACGACTGTCAATAGCATTGAAATCCAATCACGATATCTATAAAAGGAAATTTAGTCTTGACGCGATCTAAGTTGATCAATCTAAGGGTAATCAAGATTTGGGCAAGATGGGGAACGAGGTCATCGAAGTCTGAGCACGATCTTCCAAGGATGGAGATCTAGGTCACAATTAAATTTAATTCAATTGAGTATGACCCAGGATATTAATATGATAAGAAAAGATGACCAAAGTCGATTGGTCGTGATCAAGGGAGTTAGGATTCAATGATATTGAAAACTTTTAAAGGATAAATCAAAGATATAAAATAAGTCAATTTCCTCCTTTTGATAGGAAAAACAAAAGACAAGGTTTCATAGGGAAGTCAAGTTAATCATCTCTCTTTGATACCATCAAGCTTATCTAATCATCATTTGCCAATCATATCTTTATCTCATAAGTTCAAATATGAAAATCAACCTTTATATGACTACCACCAAGAATTTATACCCTTTCAATATGAAGATTGGACCTTGTCATGATCATCATAGGCTCAATTCCTAAATTTTGAAACATTACTCATGAAGCATACCCTTTTTATTTATTAGCACTCAATACTAACCACTTAATCATCTTTAAATCCAAATTCTTCCACATTGTCTTAAATTAGATCCGAAACCTCTAAACAAGTTTTATGAAATCCTTGAACTTGTTCAAATTACTCTCCTCGTGTTATTCAATCTAAAACCACTAGGCCTTACAAAACTCATTCTCCATTATAAAATCAACCTTCATATTTTCTTCAACATACACCTTCAAATATTATTCTCCTTAAATTTAAAATTTTCTCAAAACTCTCTATATTTTATATAACTCAAAAATCCTTGTGTTCTTTCTGTTCTTAACCATTTTCTTGCAATATCTTATTCAATTTTGTATTGCCATCAAATACAGTTAAAATCTCTTCTATATTACTAACTCCCTAAATTTAACAACATAGCCTTAAAGTGAAATGTCTCAAGAATCAATAACCAAACTTTATCCAAGTCCTCAAAACTAAGTTGACCTCGAATATCCTCATCAGTTTTTTTTATACATCTACGAATTATTCATACCCAAAATATTTCTCTATGTGTGATCGTTTCCAATTGATAATATTGATCTCTTGATTTTATTCCCAATCTTTACCACATCTCTATCTCAAAATTCTATATCAAGGTCCATTATATTATATTTCTACCTAGATTATCATGAGATAGCAAATTACGTCCTTTCCGAGCTAGATGATTTATTCCTCGACCTTTCCAAGGTAAAAAGGGTATAGACATTCAAGGTTTCAAAGTATAGATGACAGAATTAGATACGAGATAGGTGATTGATGTAATTGAGACAGAGTTAACTAAGATAAGAAAAAGATGATAATACAAGAAATAATGGCAAGAACGAAATAATGATAAAATTTGTTCTTGCTCATCTGTTCAAAAGGAATGAACCAATTTTAAGATATAATCTGATAACCATATACGTCTTCCTGAAATCATGTTGCTAGAATTTTGCCACACTAGTAAGCATAGCTGCAATAAACAATAGAGTCTGTAACTAAGGTATACACCCTATAATCATGTTATTTAGAATTCTTACCACGCCAACTGGTATGGCTACAAGAAAATCTAAATTCTATAACTAGGATAAGTATATCTAAATCAGGCTCTGCGTCCTTGTCATGCTAGCCAGTATGACTGCGATAAATTCTAACCCCACAAAGAAAGTAGACGTTTACCTTTCTCACTATCCTTATCAAGTATGTTATCAAGTTATACCCTAAATTCCAAAAATAAAGTAAATAAAATATATATATATATATATATATATATATATATATATATATATATATATATATATATATATAAATACAAACTCAAAGTTAACAACTAATCATCAAGATTCAAAATTTAATAATGAATCCATCAAAATCAAATTCAATAACAAGGAGTAATGGGTGAATAAAATCAAGGTAAAATATTTTAAATCAGAGTTAAAATAAGATTCTTAAGGGTCGTCCCAGGAATCTCTCAAGGAATCCTAACAGTGATTGAGTATCCTCTCATTCTAACACTTTACTTCTTATACTCTATAGCAGGCTCATAGTAGTACAACTAAGTCGATGTACTACCACGATATCGCACTAATGCAAATCTGGACCTGTATGGGCCACCATAAAAACGTGTCACGACCCGCACCCAGTGTAAAGGCACGAGAAGTGGGTACGTCCAGCCTACGCCGCAGTGTCGGCGGTAGAACGATGTCCTAGGTCCAACATCTGACACAATCTAGAATATACTCCAAATAGAGAACATGTAAAGTACAACTCAATCACAATATCTAAGATGGAAACGATGATAAGATAATCTCAACAGAGGGAGAGAGAGTCACAAATATAAATAATAAGTCTCGGTACAAAACTTCTTAAATAATATCTCAATACAATCACAAATGTCTCAAGAACTAGATAATATGAAAGTCTAAACTAAGCTAATGGCAAGTCCTCAGCGACTACTGGATCCTGCTGAGGGTTCAGGTCACCTGTGTCAACTATGCCTGCTCCATAGTAAGTATCAGCAGCAATCTTCATCATCTGTAATAATTTTAACGGGTCCAGTCAGGACAGGAACGAAATACATATCTCTCACACAGATCATAACATGAAAGAAAATATGAAACAAGCTATAGAATAATATACATGAACTGCTGTAAAGAAATAGTGGAGAGACTGTAAAAAAAGAAGAACATGATATAATAGAAATAGATATACATGATATAGATAAGAAAACTGAACTAACTACGTGATTTAGAGCACATGTTTGGTTATGATAAACAGGTTTAGGTTATAAATGACTTAAATCTAGTTTGGAGTTGTACATGAAAATGGTGTAGAACACATAACCAAATAAATACTCCCCTGCCCTCAATCAGTACACAAGGATCTGTCCAGGTTATGTTATTACACATAAAAGTAGTGTGTCACATGGATAGCTAGTCCATATAAACACTGGGT